>WNGS01167840.1:3336873-3418965 GCA_020271785.1 Procambarus virginalis | reverse complement strand
TTTAACGACCGAACAAAAACAATAAGGCGTTTTTCACTCTCCATGTATGAAATTCATACACGGTCCTTACCTGTGACAACCATACATCTGGCAAGGTGGTGACGGTGCCCTAATGAGCATTTACATGACGATTTCTGATTGGTTGATACGGTGGCCTTGATGCCAATTGATCTAACCGGAGTATTGTTTACCTTTCTCTGTAATCGACCGGGCCGCGGGGACACAGATCCTCGGAACCACCTCCAGGTAAAGTACAACAGGAAGCTCAAACCCACATCGCTGGACTCCTCCGGCACATGCACTACCAACTAGACCATGATGAGCTTTAAGGCATCTCCAACAGAAGTACTAGTTGGCTTACGTGGAGCCTGGGAGATCCAGGACGGGAGTTCGATCCCTCCCCACCCACACCCACCCCTACCTTCAGTATTTTCGCATAGATTCATATTCTTGTGATAGTGTGCTTTAGGTTTGTGTTCCCGCGCGCGAGCAGTGGTGGTGTACCTCTGTGGTTGAGAGAGCCCTTCACTTGTACAGTGGCAACCAGCAAGTATAACATGTTCTTGTGCCTTGCATGGACAGGGTTGGAGATGGGTTAGACATGAGCTGGTGTAATGAGTTACGGAGCACTCGACCACAGGTGTTGGAAGTGGCCAGCCGGGAGTGGTCAGGCTGCTGTTGTCTCTCATCTTTACCCTTCTTGTAAATGCAAACGATTTCGTGTGGGTTTTCGTTTATATGTTTGTAGTGACAGGTGTTTTGTGAGAGGGAGAGAAGGGGAGAGGGAAGGAGAGGAGAGTTAGTGGGACAAGGAGGGAGGGAGGGCTAATTTATTATTAACATCTTTATTGACAAAATTAATTACAATTTTGCCTAATCTGAGGATTTTGATAGTCTGATTAAAGTGAGGATAATGCTAGTAGTCACTGTCACGCAGGACAGAGGGTCATACATAAGACAATAGGTCTAAACTGTAGGCTGAAGCACATATATATCATGGTTACAATCAATGTTTTAATATATGGATATGTGAAAACAAGTTTCTACTGTGCACTGCCACACAAGGGCAGGGATGGGTTCATAGGTGATGCAGCTTAGAAGTAATATACATAAAAATTGTTCTTCATTCTTTAAAATGGACAAGCAAATTTGGGTAAATTGTTAGGACGTCGTCAGAACACCTGAGTCAATAAAATAGTTACACAGTTGGTGGTACAAGAGGCCAGGAGGTCTAAAGTCCTTTACGGTTTCACATTCATCAATGTAGTGTTCTAGTGAGTGCATTAAAGGTTTATCACAGAGTTACAATCTGAGTATTCTGGTAGTGGCTCAGCCTCACTAACCTGCCAGATGTGTCTATAGCCAAGGCGAATTCGCGCAATGACTACATCACATTGCCTGGTTCGGCTACTATGCCGACCATACAAATACTATTATTACAAAACTTGTCATAACTTTTAATACTGCAGCTTTCAGGCTCTGGGCATTCTTAGTTCTTCTAAATCTGAATTAATTTCTTTAATTGTATGTTTCTAATAACTGCATTAGATAGTCCAAAGTCTAATCAATGTTTTCNACACACACACACACACCCCCCCCACCCCCCCCCCCACCCACACACACCACACCCACACCCACACCCACACCCACACCCCCACCCACCTACCTACCTACCTACCTACACCTACACACACCTACACACCTACACACCTACCTGTCTTGGGGAAGGGGGTGTTCCGTGAAGGGGAATCCAAAGCGTTTGTATATTGTTTATTGCCCATTGGGTTGTGAGCCAACTTCGCCTGACATCTTTGAAACCCACTCCCAGCAGGTCTGTTGGACCAAGCTCTCGTCAGGCAGGCCTAGGCCTCAGGCACGGTTTGGGGAATAGAACGCGCCAGAAGCCACTCCAGGTATCATCCAGTGCTCTAAGGTGGAATATTGTTGCCCAATATCATAATCATCTTAAGATAACCCACTAACAGCCCTATCCAATGCTTGAAGAAAAGATTGAGAATGCGCGTATCTGGGCGCATGACAACTGGGTGGACAGAGCTTCGGTTTCGTAGTCCTGAGGTTCCGGGTTCGATTCCCGATGGAGGCGGAGACAAATGGGCAAAATGTTTTTTTCACCCTAAAAGTTACAGCTCCTGTTACCTAACAAAAAGGAGGCCTGGTCGAGGACCGGGCCGCGGGGACGCTAACCCCCGAAAATCATCTCAAGATAGATCTCTTACTGACAAAATCCATTAGATAAAACATATAAATTATTGCAAACGCTTAATAATTTCCAGTTCGAAATTGAGTTTTTTTTTTAACTTCCTGGTGTGTTGGTGTCGGAGTGTGAGGTTGACCTTCCATTCCTGAGAGTAACACGCCGGCGCACGCCGCCGCCAAGAAGGATTTCTCTTTGACCCTTGAGAACCGCTTAATTAAGTCTTTGTAATTTGTTTAGTGATTTGCATAAAGGTGGTGTTGGTTTCTGTTCCTGGTGGGTGGCTTGCCAAGACCTGCAAGCCACCGGCCACCTGCAGCCTCCTCGACTCTGGCTCCTGCTTGGTGGTGGTATTTCTGATGGTGGTGGTTGTGTTTGTTGGTCGTGGTGGTGCTTCTATTGGTGATGGTAGCGGTGGTTGTGGTGGGTCTAGTGTTGGTGTGACTGACCTGGTGGTGGTGTGGTAGGCCTAGTGGAACCTAGATCCACAATACTTTGTCTTCTATGCAAAATTAGAACAAAAACTTACCCTTGCGCAAAGGAGATGGAAATTTTCACAGATGACAACAGAAATTGGTGAAATGCTGATGATATAGTACGAATCTGTTTTCTGTGAACCCCTGAACGCACTGAGGAATGATATTCCAAACGAATTCCAATTTAATGTGATAGCAATAGTAAATTGTATAACAGATATCACCCTAATCCCCATTAGACTTTCAAGTAACCATAGACCATGCATTCCGCACCAGGCCCCGACTCCTAGTATTCTAAACTTACGAAATCTGCACAGATGTGCAAAATACTTCATTGAAAATCTGAAGTTCAATTGGAAGGTTGATTTAATTTGACCAGTTGATTCTCAATAATAATAATGATAATGATGATGATGATGACCGTTAAACAGAACATTAAATAAAAAAAAATAGTAAAGCAGATCATCAAAATATGTACTTGTTTTGATGTTGCGTATATGTACACACATGCACACTCAAGATGCTTGAGTGTGCATATGTGAATGATATACACTATACATCTGTAGACATGCATATATGCTGAAATACATATGAAGAACCTCTCACACACACACACACACACACACACACACACACACACACACACACACACACACACACACACACACACACTTATTAACTTACACTTATATAAAAAAATAGTAGTTTGTAAACAGTTGATTGACAGTTGAGAGGCAAGCCGAAAGAGCAAAGCTCAACCCCGGTAAAACAACTATGTGAATACAATTAGGTGAATACAGACTCACAGCTTCCTGACAAGAGAGAGCAAGCTTAGCTTAGCTGCCAAATCGCGCACACATCGTGTCAGCAAGGCGGACAGCCCGCCTCCTATCATAACTCATACAACATTAACCATTTCAAAATCCCTTCGCCTGTGCTGCTTCGTCCTTACTCCCCCCCGCAAAAAAAAAATCTTGACTTCTAGAGGTTCCAGCGAATAATCATGCTGGAGGAGAATACATTCGTAGGTTTGTGTTGTCTTGTGAGGAGGGGGGAGTCTATGTCCGCCTCGGGTGTCACGTGTCTGATCTTCGGCCTAAACCTTGAAGGCTCTGGTTCCCGGGAGTTTTCGCAGGTCTAAGCGGACCCCAGCTGGTGCGGTCTGAGGGCCCCAGCTGGCGAAGTGTACGATACTTTAGGAGTATGATGACGGTGAAGGAATGTGTAAGACGGTACACGGAGGAAGGTACAGGTGCTGGGGCTACAACACAAAGCCACATTCATCTCCGTTAAGTGCTCGTGCAGCAGCATCACCTCAGCCCGGAGATGGAATGCTGCCTCCTTCACAAGATTTTCAGAAAATATAATTGTTCAAGTCTTATTCGAGTTGAAAGCTTTGATGACGCTTCAGTGCTGTGTGAGTCTTTGGTCCGTTCCTGCACATTTTCTCCCGGATTAACAGTCGCTGAAAATATAGTAAAAGTTATATGGAAGTTTGTCGTAATGATGCAATTATAAACCGGTTTTGTTTATAAGCGAATAAATTTATCTTATTCAGATACATCCCGGATGCTGGGTGAGGTGAAGCCAGGGGTTGTGGGCAGGAAATATTCGCATTACTTAAACATATTTGCAGTGGCGACATACCATAATATTAGCAAGTCGGCGAAGATGCCATGGCGCCTTGTGGACGATTCCTGAGGAGCAACGCGAGGTCTCTATCCTCACCACGGCCAAGAGTCATCAACCATTTACGCGTCCCCTTACGAAACCAGTACGTGTACATCTTTTCTCAATCATCGCGGCATTGTTTACATTTATTAAACAGTTTACGAGCTTAGAAACCAATATTCAAAGATGTTATTGCTATAAACAATCTTGTAGTGCTTCGGGGCTCATAAACTCTGTAATAAATGTCAACAAAGTCGTTATGATTGAGGAAAAGTGTTGAGGTTTGTGTTTGTGTAGGTGCTTGATGACTCGTGTCAGAGGTGTGTGGCAAGTCGGTCCCACTCAGCCCTCCCGATCAAACCTCGTGTTGTTGACGGCAAGTCTCTCTCTTTTTTTCTCTTTCGCAGTCCGATACCAGGAGGTTTTCCTCTCTCACACTGTACATTGTGTGCGGCGTTACCTGGAGTTTACCTGGAGAGGGGTTCGGAGAGTTGTTCTACTCGAGGCAGGACTTGTTAAGTGTGCCCAACAAAGTTTCGTTTGTGTTAAATTAGTAGCCACTTGCGTGACCATTCTTTTGTTCAGCGTCTTGCTGTTTTGTATCTTTTTATCCTAATAATGTTTACACGGGGTGACACTGGGAGGGAGGCGTCTGTCCACTCTGGTAAGTCCTGCGCATGTATTAGGCATACACGCGTCAAGCCTGGCCTCGGGAGGCCAGGCCTTGCCTCATCCCAGTAGTTCTACTCCCCGGGCTTTGGGAGTAGAAGAACTCCCAGAACCCCATCAACCAGGTATCAATCAGGTATCAACACTGGGTCTAGTCCTGGCGCCTGTGGGACAGGCAGACCCTCTCACCGCAACCGTCGTCCTCGGTGTTGTTTTAGGTTCAGCTACTGAGAACAAAAAGTTCAGAGTAGCACCACTACGGGCTATGGTGAGCCCGTAGTGGACTTGCCTGGCACAGGAACGGGGCTGTAACTTGGCGTAACCTGTCGCAGAGGTTACACCTTTTTACACTGAAGCATCTTCCCTTTCTCTGCGTTATGTGCACTAGTCTCCAGCGGGGAGGCATGTCCACGGCACCACAATTTTTGCTTCGCTAAGAATACGTAACATTTTATAGTATTTACTTTTGTTAATAAAAGTTTTCTTGTAAAATAGTTAATGACTTAAGATTTCTAAATGCTGGTAATTGTACTGGAATTTATTATTATTTACCTTTTTAACAACCAATAAATGAAAAGTGTTGTTATCGTGCCAGAGTTCAGAGACAAAAGACAATAAAATATTTGAATCGCAAGAAATGCAGTAGAAATGGATACTTGGCCCTATAGTCGGAGTGAGGGAGTACAGCTCCCGCCACACGAAAGTCTTGAGATTTTAATGAAATTGCACATTTCCTGCATGTTAAAACGCAAATGAAGCGATTGTTCAGTTTTGTGAGCGTGTTAGCGAGTGCATTGTCACTGGGGGCAGGTCAGCTGGTGTCTGGTCCTACCACATGGGGCCTTAAGGTTGCAGGCTCCCAGTGTTGCTTTACGAATGCACCTAAAGGAACCTTTGACCCGAGACATTTAGGAAGTACTGAAGAGGAAATCCAGGGAAGCAGCGCGTGTAGGGGAGAAGGTGGAATAGTTCCTTCTTTGCCCTATCTTAACAATACCCCCGTAGTAGTATTCTTGTTAGGGTCACTCATGGGAGGTAAGAGAGGGTCAGTTTGCAATACGTGGGTGTACGAACTGGCGTGGTGGGTGAGTGGGTGGGGGTGGGGGAGATGTGTGCGTGAGGGGGTGCTTATGATGAAGATAATTTGGGAGGGGGGGTTACGGGTAAAAGTGAGTGGGAGGGGGGGCAGGGGCTATAGGGGGGCGGGTTGCAAGAAATGCAACGTCTTCCTTATCCGGGACCAGTGTCAAGGATGTTAGTCGGCCTTGCTGCCTCCTCTCTCCGCCCCCCCCCCCCCCCATTCTTCACCACCAACCAGTTTCCTGGACAGTAAAGCTGGGCTCACAGGTATACTTTACAACGGACGAAATCACCTTAACTCTCTCCCTGGACGAGTGTTGGGTGTGTTATTGCCGCTTCCCCCCACCGACCCCTCCTGCAGGTGCTGGCGTCCTCCATGGTCACAGCGGTCGCCTGAAAGAGGGAATTACTTCTCGCTTACCGAACGTCTGCTTTATTCCCACTTAGTTGTGTAGTTGTGGGACTGAGAGTTGGCTGAAACGAACTTCAGGTACTGGGCCTCGTCTTCCCAACTGCTGTGGTTTTAATGCGGTGATTCGCGACTCCTTTTTTTGGTTGCCATGTCTTGTCTGCTTTTAAGAATGTGTTGTTGTGGATGTGTCCCTATCATTCCACCCCCTCGAGTTCGTTTCACCTGCTTGCTTCTCTTACGTTGAAGACGTGTTTCTTGTGCCACATCCCAGTGTCTAACGTGCATGCGTGTCCTCTCCTTTGGCTGCTGCTCGACATTGTCAAATCTTTTTTCATAAATCCGCCTGAGTATTTTCTTTTGCGATACGTTAAGTCGACGTCATTACTTTCTCAGTCTTTGCCTTGGACTTTTTTAGGGGTGTAGGCTGGTGCTACGTACTCCAGCAGTGTTCGGACGTGTTCTGTGTGAAGAGTTTCGAACACATCCACATTTACGTGTCTGATGTTCGCCAGCTGAGCAGATGCTGCTGATGAGTTTTTTTACTTTTTATTTTGTCTTTATTTATATATTCAAGAATTCTTTCATTCTTGTACTGACACGCGTAACGTTTGGGCCGGGTCTTAATCCTAATTTTCACTTACACATCCCCAGGAAGCAGTCTGTAGCAGCTGTCTTAACTCACAGGTACTTATTTACTGCTAAATGAACAGGACATCAGGAAAGAAACTGCCCATTTGATTCCGCCTCCGCCGGGGATCGAATGCGGACACTTAGGACTACGAACCCGAGTGCTGTCCACTCAGCCGTCAGGTTGTTGGTGTTCTTCCGGAGATAAGGTTCTGGGTCATATCTACTCTCAAGACATTTGTCTGACCCTTTTAGATTCCTTCATATCGATATTTGTTGTTCCTTCTGGCCTTCTTACTCCTGCCTTCATCCTTGTTACGCTGCACTTATCCGGATTAAAGTCTAATAGCCGTTTATCTGCCTACGCGTGGTACTTACTAAGGTCTTCCTGTAATGTCTTGCTGACCTCGTTTGTTTTCGTTGTCCACGTGAACTGTGTCGTTATCAAACAGTGGTACAAAGGAGTTTAATTCATTAGCCATGTAAGTGGAGTCCCGGCACTGACCCTTGTGTGCCTCTACTTACGACATTTCCCATTCCGATATTTTTCCTCTTACTGTTTTTCTGTTTTCGGTTCGTTAGGTAGTTCATGAACCAGTTATCACTCTACCACTTAATCCGGTCTGGTTTCCTAGCTTATACAAGCGCCTCTTATGTGGCACCGTCAAAGACCCTTGACACCCTAATAAAGTGTTGGACGATTGCATATGATTATTATGTTCTTATTTTCTTGTATCTTGTAGACATTCTGTCGTAGAAGCCCAACCGGTTTGTCTTGCATGATGTGCCTTCCTGTTGGTGCTTTAATGTCAAGTTAATTCTCTCTAGGTGTTCCATTATTTTATTGATATTATCTCTAGTACTTTGTATGGTGTGCGTCTACTCCCGGACCAACCAGGCTGTAGTGGATATGTGGGCTTGCGGGCCGTTCCAGTCAACAGCCTGTTGGACCGAGCTCTCACAAGTCGAGCCTGGCCCCGCGCCGGCTTGGGTAGAACAATTATTCCCAGAACTCCATCCAGGTACATGGGTATCGGCCCATAGGTCCTTGGTCTTGATTGTTCCCTTGTATATTGATAAGACATGTGGCTCCTTCCAGCTATTTGGTACCACCACGCCAGTCATGCAATGAAGAGCATTGTAAGTGGTTTACACAGTAGTTCAGCCGCTTCCTTGAGGACCAGTAGTGAGATCCTGTCAGGTCTTGCAGCCTTTGTTTAGTCAAGTCTGCAGGTGAACCTTTACCTCTTCATCTGTTACCATTGTGCTCAGGTCCGTCTCGGGAGGAGCCTTCTCTCCGGCGTCAGGCACCGGTTGAAGCTCCCCTTTGAAGACCTCTTGGAACCTTGCATTTAGCTCGTCACCTATTTTCTTGTCATTCAATGAACTCTATAGTTCTTGGCAAGTCTCGCCAACATTGTTTATTTTTGGTATTGTGGTTTCAGCCTTGGGTGCTCATGTAGCAATTGTTAACCTTATTCAGTGTCATTTTACTCTCATTTACGTCTTGTGATCCTGCTCCTTTCTCAAGTTTTCTTGTTTTTCAAGTGCGTTATCATGCTATCCTACTTATGGCTTTGGCTTTCTTGCAGTGTCTTGAACCATGGGTTGGCCTTCAGCTCTTGTTCCCTGTTCCGGTGTTGGGCTTGAGACCTAACAACCTCTGGAGGGTTGAAGGATCTGACACGTGCTTACCAACCACCCAGCGAGTATACTTTAGTTCTGAACATACTTCAGGACTTAGAGTGAACTGTCAGGTGCATATATCCCTTGTGTTCATGTTGGGGAATGTGCCTCCATTTGCCTCCTAACAGTTGTGTTTCCTGTATTCTATCATATCTTCTGTTTTGTACTTTAATTCTGTGCAGGCGATGAGTCACAATAACGTGGCTAAAGTAAGTTGACCAGACCACACACTAGAAGGTGAAGGGACGACGACGTTTCGGTCTATCCTGGACCATTCTCGAGTTGATTGTGAGAATCGACTTGAGAATGGTCCAGGACGGACCGAAACATCGTCGTCCCTTCACCTTCAAGTGTGTGGTCTGGTCTACTTTAATTCTGTTTACCGTTGGACCACGTCTAAATACTCCTTACTCTCCCTTATTTCTTCACAAGGGAGAAATGATTTTTCTTTTTACAAATCATCCGCGGCTGCTCGCAGCCGCGTCCAACAGCCTGGTTGACCAGTCCAGCAACGAGGAGGCCTGGACGATGACCGGGCCGCGGGGACGCTAAGCCCCGAAACCAACTCAAGTAGTAAATAGGTACCTGGGAGTTAGACAGCTGCTACGCGCTGCTTCCTAGAGGTGGAGGCCTGGTCGAGGACCGAGCCGCGGGGACACTAAGCCCCGAAATCATCTCAAGATAACCTCAAGAAGGTACTCAAGGTATTTCATAGCCTCTCCTACAATAGAGCATCTTCCTGTTCCTCTCTTGCCTTTTTCAACTCTTATTATATTTCTTAAGTCGCGTGCGTCTGGTCCTGTTCTAAAGATTTTCTCAACTCTTTGTGTGTGTGTGTGTGTGTGTGTGTGTGTGTGTGTGTGTGTGTGTGTGTGTGTGTGTGTGTGTGTGTGTGTGTGTGTGTGTGTGTGAGTGAGTGAGTGAGTGAGTGTGTACGTACACGCCTAGTTGTAGTCATCTTGTGGTTTGTGTAAGTGTAGTAAACATGGTTTGATTCACTAAAGTCGTGTCCCCATCTCCGCCCGAGAGTCTGGGTCGTCCATCGTACCTGACGGAGGCTGCTGTTGTCGTTGTCATCTGCAGCCTTAGCGCTAATTGGCTAATTTTCAGTGGCGTGGGTCCAGCTTGTCCGGGGCCCCGCCCTCTGCCCCGCTGGGCTCTCCGGGCTACTTGACAGTGTCGCTGTACGAGTGATGTGAGGTAGTTCATGTGTTCGGTGTAGTGTGGCATGTTAACCTTCTCACTAGAGATGGCTGCTTGCACGACGCCAATGACCTCGTTCTTCCGGCGCCGGAAAAATAGAAATATTTGTCACTGCTAAATGGGCTAACCTTCCCACCCACTCTGCTCGAGTACGTTCCTCACCCTCCACCTCTGCTCGAGTACGTTCCTCACCCTCCACCTCTGCTCGAGTACGTTCCTCACCCTCCACCTCAGCTGAGTACGTTCCTTACCCTCCACCTCAGCTGAGTACGTTCCTCACCCTCCACCTCAGCTGAGTACGTTCCTCACCCTCCACCTCTGCCTGAGTACGTTCCTCCTGTGTTCCATAGAACAAAGGGCCATTTTAAACATTAATATTTTCCCGTGCTCATTAAAATACAATTATAGCCTTTCATAGCACGGCGTTATATGATCATTTTACGGGCCTCTTGTGCATAATTAGAGCCAGTGTTATTCAAGTTTTATCATGCCCATGTTCGCGAGGCATGTGGGGGTGTTTCCCCACACTTCCCACCCCACCCCTTACCCCCCAATCACCTGTGCTGGCTAACTCCCACCCCAGACCTAGCCTAGGTGTGTGTTGGGGTGACTGCAGGCGGAGGTGCTCAGGGCGCCACAGAAAGTCTGTATTGGAGGGACATGGTGATCTCGAGAAGTTGCGTCACTGCGTCTGAAGGTCGGCGTTGGTACCCACACACACCTGTATGCCTGCTCTATTTTAGTTTATAAGGTACACGAAGCTCTGCCTGCTGTACCTTACCAACTGATGGGTTGGTAAGGTGGGCTCCGGTTACCAACGGACTCGAGGCTGGCCGGGGGCCGGACTTGGGGAGCAGCAGCAGCAGCAGCAGTAGCAGCAGCACTCCCACAACCCCGTCTAGGTACAAGGTACGCCTCACGTCCTCACCTTACACTAGACTTCCTCTTTTTTAATATCAGCATAATAAGCACGTATTTTTTAAATTAATATTAGTCGGCCTTTCAGAAAGAAGTATGATGTACAAGTGGAAGAGAAAGCGTCATTGGGTCAGGGCTATGGAGGTACTGGAGGTACTATATAGGTACTGTGCAGGAAGAGGGGGGGGTCCATGTGTACGTGTGGTGTCGTATAAAATGATTAGCTTCTGATTTGCATGCGTACCGTCGGTTGTGGCTGGGGGTGGTAGACCCGGTGCTCCGCGGACCCCAGGCTCTACCAGCTTGTTTGACATCGTTGCTGTTTGCGTTTGTACGTCAATGTAATCGTCTTGGTTTTGTTTGTGTCAACAACGGCTGAGATGTAAGTGGGTTAAGTTAATAGTTTATGGTTGTTTCTTTTACACGACGGCAACAGTGTCAGCTTGTCTTGCCACCATTACCACCAGCACCACCAGCCACCAGTACCACCACCCACTACTACCAGCCACCATTACACATTGTACCAGTATTCGTAGCCTCAGATGCTCCAGCCCAAGGATACCTCTTGACTTTATTTGACATCGCAATCTATGAATTATCTCGCATTTCCAACTTTTGGAAGGTTTTGCGTGCGACAAAAGGTTTAGAGGTAGAACACACAAACCATTGCGGGTGTGTGCACATTTTATTCTGCCTGTCCGCTCGCTCTTCCTCTAAAAAGCCCGATATCCGCCCACAGGCGCCAGAACTCGAAAGCTCACTAGCTCGCTCCAACGCCTGCCTGAATTAGACGTGGGAGTTGCGCTTGTGTTCCTAGAGCCACTTCACGGCTGGCTATTGATGAAGGTGTTGTGGCCTCGCCCCCCTCACACAGACACAGGCACCATGGAGGGAGGACCAAGGGTGGGGTCTGGCAGGGATCACTAGACAACTACAGTTAAGCATCCACGTAAAGGCCCTCCTACAGGCAGGGGGGGTCGTACATTATAATGTTTGCAGCCGATGGTAAACTTTTGAGGAGTAAAGACCGAGGACGATTAACACGAGGACGTAGTCTGACAACGATGATGTCAGGAAGGACGGGATGAAGAGGACAGGGCATTACAGTATATAAAAGAGACAAGTTACAGTGAGAAAGAGGACCTGGGTACAGACATAACACCAGAGGCACATGTAAACAAAACACCATCAACATCGGGTACAAGAATGACATTGAGGATACACCAAGAATCATTCAAGGTGCAATCTTGATCATTCAAAAGATAACTAGTGTTATCTTTGCATATGTACCACCACCATGCAACCCACATTTGGTATAAAACCAAAGTAATTTGATTAAGTCTAAAGATATACTACGGTACTTCTCTGAGAAATAAGAGCTAAAGCAGCAGCTTAAGAGAACTCAATCTAACGACACTAAGAGATTTGAGCACAAGCTCTTAAAAAAAGGTTCGTCACCCTTGGTCTAGGGCTTAAAAGTTTAAATGTAAATATGATAAAAATCTAGCGTGTGGGAATTCACTGCATTACAGACGACAGGCAGCGGAAAATTCCCAGCCCAAGAGCTGACGTTTTTCTCTCTCTCAACCTCCGCAAGCACCTAGTTGTGCTTGCGGGGGTTGAGCTCTGGCTCTTTGGTCCCGCCTCTCAACCGTCAATTAACTGGTGTACAGATTCCTGAGCCTACTGGGCTGTATCATATCTACATTTGAAACTGTGTATGGAGTCAGCCTCCACCACATCACTGCCTAATGCATTCCATTTACTAACTACTCTGACACTGAAAAAGTTCTTTCTAATGTCTCCGTGGCTCATTTGGGTACTCAGCTTCCACCTGTGTCCCCTTGTGAGTGTACCACTCGTCCTTGTCTACCCTGTCAATTCCCCTGAGAATTTTGTATGTGGTGATCATGTCTCCCAGAGCTCTTCTGTCTACCAGCGACGTGAGGTGCAGTTCCCGCAGCCTTTCCTCATAACGCATGTCTCTCAGTTCTGGGACTAGCCTAGTGGCATACCTCTGAACTTTTTCCAGTTTCGGCTTGTGCTTGACAAGGTACGGGCTCCATGCTGGGGCTGCATACTCCAGGATTGGCCTTACATATGTGGTATACAACTTTCTGAAGGATTCTTTACTCAGGTTTCTGAAAGCAGTTCTGATGTTAGCCAGCCTCGCATTGGCCGCTGATGTTATTCTTTTGATGTGGGCTTCGGGAGACAGGTTTGGCGTGATATCAACTCCTAGATTTTTCTCTCTCTCCGTTTCGTGAAGGACTTCATCTCCCATTCGGTATCCCGTGTCTGGCCTCCTGTTTCCACCTAGTTGTGTGTGTGTGTGTGTGTGTGTGTGTGTGTGTGTGTGTGTGTGTGTGTGTGTGTGTGTGTGTGTGTGTGTGTGTGTGTGGAAGAAAAACATAGTAGTTAGTAACAGTTGATTAACAGTTAAGAGGCAGGCCGAAAGAGCAAAGCTCAACTCCGCAAGCACAACTAGGTGAATACACACTCACTCACCCATTCACCTGCGCCCCATACATTACCAACTGTCACAGTCCCCCACTACACTACTAACCGGTGGGAGCACATAAATGGCCACTTATTTACCTAAAAATCGCAGCCGCCTTGGTTGACGTCATATCGGCGCCAGCGATACGGGGATGCATGACCTCTTCCACAACAGTGTGTCATGTGCACCCGCAACACCAACCGTCCACCGCAACACAACACCCACTCTCTTTTCCTCAGACTACAGCAAATGCATGTTGCACCTTGCAAGCAAGTGCTTTACATATACAGCGCTTTCAAATTACGTCCAGAAACCACAGCTCCAGTCTGCGTTACAGTGAGGGAGGGAGGGCATTCGACGAGGCAAGGCGAGGCAGGGAGGGAGGCATGTGGGGAAAAGAAGGGGGGGGGGGCACAAGGAAAACTCTCTTCATGAATATTTAACTATGACGTTTCGGGGGGGGGGGAGGAGGGGGAGAGTGGGGTCACAAGTAATTGGTTAGACACAAATCTTAGTCGAGTGTGTGCTTACCTAATTGTGCCTGCGAGGGTTGAGCTTCGGCTCTTTTTGGTCCCGCCTCCCAACCGGCAATCAGTTGGTGCACAGGAACCTGAGCCCATACGACTCTTATCATAGCTACATATGAAATTGTGATTGGAGCCAGACTCCTCCACATCACTTACTGGAGCATACCTGGAGAGGGTTTCTGGAGTTCTCCGAGCCCGGCCTGGGGCCAGTCATAATTCATTCCATTTATTAACTACTCTGACACTGAACAAGTTACCTTCTAATGTGTCACTGTCTCATTTGGGTACTCTACCTGTGTCATCTTGCGTGATAGTCACCCGTGTTAAATAACTCTTTTTATCTTCCCTGTCAAGTCCGATGAAAATGTTGTATGTAGTAATCATGTCTCCCCTAACTCATATCTTCCAGCGATGTGAAGGGCAATTCACGCGGCCTTTCCTCGTACTTCTGGAACTAGTTTAGTGGCATACCTTTGAACCTTCTCCAACAACTTCGTCTTATGCTTGACAAGGTATAGAGTCCACGCTGGAGCCACATATTCCAGGACAGGTCTGACATATGTTGTATAGAAAGTTCTATATGATCCCTTACACAAGTTACACTGATATTAGCGTGCATGCATGTGTCCCCGCCACAGCTAGTCATCATGATGCACCTGTGGTTTACCAGTGGCCGGTTTCGAGTTGTTCTGAAGCCGACCCTAGAGAGAGAGCCTGGTTAGTGAGACTGTTTGTGTTAACGGCCCACATCTCTCACAACCTGGCTGATCCGACATGTTTTTTTTTTCTGGTAAAAGTTTGAAGAGTCGTAAGCGTCTGATGATGACTGTCACCCACAGCTAGCTAGCCTCACCCACAGCTAGCCAGCCTCACCCACAGCTAGCCAGCCTCACCCACAGCTAGCCAGCCTCACCCACAGCTAGCCAGCCTCACCCACAGCTAGCCAGCCTCACCCACAGCTAGCCAGCCTCACCCACAGCTAGCCAGCCTCACCCACAGCTAGCCAGCCTCACCCACAGCTAGCCAGCCTCACCCACAGCTAGCCAGCCTCACCCACAGCTAGCCAGCCTCACCCACAGCTAGCCAGCCTCACCCACAGCTAGCCAGCCTCACCCACAGCTAGCCAGCCTCACCCACAGCTAGCCAGCCTCACCCACAGCTAGCCAGCCTCACCCACAGCTAGCCAGCCTCACCCACAGCTAGCCAGCCTCACCCACAGCTAGCCAGCCTCACCCACAGCTAGCCAGCCTCACCCACAGCTAGCCAGCCTCACCCACAGCTAGCCAGCCTCACCCACAGCTAGCCAGCCTCACCCACAGCTAGCCAGCCTCACCCACAGCTAGCCAGCCTCACCCACAGCTAGCCAGCCTCACCCACAGCTAGCCAGCCTCACCCACAGCTAGCCAGCCTCACCCACAGCTAGCCAGCCTCACCCACAGCTAGCCAGCCTCTCCACGGCTCCTTCCCCAATAATTACATTTCACCACCATCCGTCTCAAACGGGAACACAAAGTTCTAACTTGTATTGTACTGTAAAACTGTACTTGAAACATGTTGCCAAAGGTACTAAAGAGCTACGAAGAATACCTCCCAAGACCTACGGAAAATCACAACATGTTTTCCTCATATACTACAAGCGTGTGGCACGGAACACCCCCCCCCCCCCCCCCACACCAACCAACCAACCAGGTTAATTAACCTGGGCACACCTGGGCCATAAGATTCAACACTCTGCCTCCTATACGAGTCTCGTCGGACCTTAAGTTTGCCCCTAAATCATTGTTAGGGCCAATTCGTTTCTTTAATGGTCAGTTAAACATTTTAAAACGGTAATTTCCTGCAATGGAGACGCTCTGAACCCCCGCAAGTCGTGCTTCTAATTGGTGGTGATTCACTTATTAACACCCGTATCTGGGTTCGGATATATAATCTTTAGCATAGATGTGGTGGGCTTTGAATATAGATAATTTACGGATGATACCTGGTTGATACCTGGTTGGTGGGGTTCTGGGAGTTCTTCTACTCCCCAAGCCCGGCCCGAGGCCAGGCTCGACTTGTGAGAGTTTGATCCACCAGGCTGTTGCTTGGAGCGGCCCGCAGAGCCACATACCCACCACAGCCCACAGGATGTTGGGGTTTGACTGTGAGACCTCTGTGTAGAGGGGTTTGAATTTGGAGGTAGGGTGGTCAGAGAACAGTCCATAGTCATTCGAGTGTGTGAAAAGCTACTAGAGATGGTTACGAATCCCAGTAACCGAGACTTTCGTTCCACCCAGATTTTTGTTCCACCCAGATTTTCGTTCCATCGAGACTTTCGTCCTACCAAGACTTGTTGTTCCACCCAGATTTTCGTTCCATCGAGACTTTCGTCCTACCAAGACTTGTTCCACTCAGATTTTCATTCCACGGAGACTTTCCTTAAAACTCTGCTTTCTCTGCAAAATGCTTTCAAACCCAGCCTAGGAAGATGCAATTCATCCCTCCGTCTCTCATTTTACTTTTTGTATAGGTACTATTTGTGCCTGCAGGCATCTGATCTAGTGGTCTCCGTGGTGTAGTGGTAAGACACTCGCCTGGCGTTCCGCGAGCGCTATGTCATGGGTTCGTATCCTGGCCGGGGAGGATTTACTGGGCGAATCCTTAACTGTAGCCTCTGTTTAACTCAACAGTAAAATGTGTACTTGGATGAAAAAACGATTCTTCGCGGCGGGGATCGTATTCCAGGGACCTGCCCGAAACGCTACGCGTACTAGTGGCTGTACAAGAATGTAACAACTCTTGTATATATCTCAAAAATCGTCGATTATTAATACTGACTCCCAATGTATGGTGCGTGTGACCTGCCACCCAGCCAGGTCTACCATCAACAAACATGGCTCCCATCCTTCTTGCTCTCGGTTCCATTTCGTTTCCGGATTTCCTTGTGTTGGTGATTTATTCTTCTTTTTTTTTTTGTTCTCTTGATTCTCGTGGTAATGGTTTGGTTTATGATATAATTATTCCTGGTTCTGGTTCTTCTGGCAAAGACAACGGGCGCCAAAGAATATTAATAATACGTTTTGGCTAAAAGCAATCTAAAATTTACATTGGAAAATCAACTTTCCCTTGTTTTAGGGGGGGGGGGGATTTAGTAAAACCTTTACAAAAATATTTTAACGACCGAACAAAAACAATAAGGCGTTTTTTCACTCTCTTCATGTATGAAATTCATACACGGTCCTTACTTGTGACAACCATACATCTGGCAGGTGGTGACNTTTACGAGAGGCTGTGCGCAGGTAGTTGCGTTCTCCGACTTGTTACCAAGTTAGAAATAAACATTCCGCCAGTTGGATTCGTGGTGACCTCCAGGCCATGTGGCTGTACTGCTTGAAGGTCAGTAGGAGAGTATCACCATACTGTGGCGGTTTGCACGTTAATGCCCACTCTCCAGCTGCCTGGTCCCGCTCCTGTTTTACCACCTGGGCCACAGTGTGTGGAGGCTGCCTGGTCCTCAACTTGTACCGCCCCTCTACGCCCCTCTACTTGTGTCATCCCGCCGCCTCCCCTATACCGCCCCTCCACCTCCCCTCTACTGCCCTTCTCCACCCCACCTCCCCTCTACTGCCCTTCTCCACCCCACCTCCCCCAAAACTGCCCTTCCCCACCCCACCTCCCCCAATACTGCCCTTCCCAACCCCACCTCCCCCAAAACTGCCCTTCCCCACCCCCCTCCCCCAATACTGCCCTTCCCAACCCCACCTCCCCAATACTGCCCTTCCCAACCCCACCTCCCCCATACTGCCCTGCCCCACCCCACCTCCTCGAGACGACCCCCCCCCCCAACCTCACCTATACTGCCCTTCCCCACCCCACCTCCTCGAGACGACCCCCCCCCCCAACCTCACCTATACTGCCAGACAACCCACAATTCATTCTGGAAATTATTGCCCTTCTCGTGAAACATTAGCACTCTAAGATAAACGCTGGATATCCTAATCACCACGCCCGAAACGGCACCACCACTACTCACAAAACTGGACGGTCTAGTTCCAAACCTGCACAAACAATACAATTGCAACCATGCTAGAAGCATTTAGATAAGTTCTTGCAAGAAGCCGGGTTGTAGTGGATATGTGGGCCTGCGGGCCGCTCCACGTAATTAACATCCTGTTGGACCAAGTATCACAAGTCTCGAACCTGGCCCCGGGCTGGGCTCGGGGTGTAGAACAACTCGCGAAACCCTCTCCAGGTATGCTGGAATGAGATATCATCTTCAGGTGTGTAGTTTGGTTATCATATCTTCAGCTATGTTATTGTGATTTCATTATCTGCATTTGCTACCATTAAAGTATATGTACTTTATCAAATATAAACCAATATGCACAGATGTCAAATTGATCTTGGTATTAAGTCGCAAAAAAGGGAGTGTTTACTCTGGGATTCGCGGGTTGTTTACTCTGGGATTCGCGGGTTGTTTACTCTGGGATTCGCGGTTGTTTACTCTGGGATTCGCGGGTTGTTTACTCTGGGATTCGCGGGTTGTTTACTCTGGGATTCGCGGGTTGTTTACTCTGGGATTCGCGGGTTGTTTACTCTGGGATTCGCGGGAGTGTTTACTCTGGGATTCGCGGGTTGTTTACTCTGGGATTCGCGGGTTGTTTATAGAATTGATTCACAATTTGGCATAACTTCAATAATGTATTTTTTCACAACTATTACTTTCGCAGACTGCAGCGAGTGGAGGGGGTGGGGTGTACACCAGACGCGCTCCTCAAGTGGTCCCGCGTTCGTGCCTCCATGATAAATTTTACAATTTTAATGTCTACAATGGGAAATGTTGGCGGGAAATTTGTTTTGCGCGGTATATTTGGAATAGTAGTAGTTTTGGCGGGAAACGTACATGGCGGGGCGCCGCTGCTCATTTGTTCCTGGTGCGCAGGCTGCCACGTGCACCTCCCGGCGCCCTCAGTCACCCACGCCCCCCGCCGCCCCTCACACGCCCCTCACCTGCTCTCTGCCGCCCTCTGCCCGTCCTCACCGCCCCCCTGCTGCTCACCATTTGTCACTCTTCTTAAACCAATGGGTTTTCGTCCGTCCATCTGCTAGGTTTAGCGGGCATCGTTGAAATGAATGTGGAAAATACCATGTGATGCTAAGGTTTTGTTTATTCCCGAGCCCTGCGTCTGTGATGCGGCCTACATCGTCAACAACAATGGTAATGGTCCACGGTTGCTCATTTCGTTACTTCCTGCTAGTCTTGGCACCATTACATCTCTTACATTTTATAACCAAGGAAACAGGACAGTACGTCACTTTCGCGAGCCGCTTCCATTTTCTACTACAATTTTTTGGCCTTCTGTAACGCATACGATCGAAATGCGACGTTCTTTGTAAGAGAAGAGGTTGTGCTTTCCAGGACACGACCTACAGCAGTTGCACGATTCCTGGGGACTTGTTTACTCCTAGGTTCTCTTTACTCCTGGGGAGTAAACCCCCTAAACCCCTAGGGAGTTTACCCCTAAACCCCTAGGGAGTTTACCCCTAACCCCCTAGGGAGTTTACCCCTAGGACTTTACCCCTAGGGAGCCGGTCGGCCGAGCGGACAGCACGCTGGACTTGTGATCCTGTGGTCCTGGGTTCGATCCCAGGCGCCGGCGAGAAACAATGGGCAGAGTTTCTTTCACCCTATGCCCCTGTTACCTAGCAGTAAAATAGGTACCTGGGTGTTAGTCAGCTGTCACGGGCTGCTTCCTGGGGGTGGAGGCCTGGTCGAGGACCGGGCCGCGGGGAAACTATTAAAGCCCCGAAATCATCTCAAGATAATCTAATCTCAAGATAGGTGATCAGAGGCATAATTTGTTTTAATGAAACATATTTAGGTGCATCTGCATTTATGCAGCAACCCAAGACTGTGAAGAGTACATCAGGTGGAATTATAACGTTGCACAAACGTTTCTATTGTACTGCGGGCATCGAGCCGGGTACCAGATTGCGCATACCACTGTGCCAGTAATCATGGTGCCCAGAATTTTGTCGTATTCAGATTTGGACACTTGAGAATTGTCCAGGTAGTCCCTGGTAACACTTAGAATTGTCCAGGTAGTCCCTGGTAACACTTATCACAGCCTAGCCTCGTAGCCTCAATTTTCTCGTCATTAGAATGTACCTACCAACCTTTCGCCCTATTTTAAAGCCTATTAATGCCGTAGCTATTTTTTTTTTATTTATTTCCGACTTAAGGTTAAGCTTCCACTCCGCAGGCCTCTTCTTCCCACAGCAGACCCCTTCTCTCCCCACCCCTCCCTCAGCAGACCCTTTTTCCCCACCCCTCCCACAGCAGACGCCTTCTCCCCCACCCTCCCACAGCAGACCCGTTCCCACACGTGCTCCAGAACTTGGCCATATGAAGGGGGTGCCGCTGGCCAGGCCGTCGCTGTCTGGAGTCAGTGGGTAGCTGTGTGGGTTTTGGCGGACATTAACGGCTGCTCTGGGGAGCCTTAGTTGCTCTTGTATTTGTTTAGTGCGTGCGCTTGCGTTCGGGGGCGTGTTGGCGTGGGCTGGGGTATGTATATCTGAACAGATATTGAGGCCATCGTTGGGATCGAGCCTCCACGTCTGGACTTACCCAGTACAAGCATTGCCGACTGAACCGTGATGAGCTAAACATATCTCGAACAGAAGTCAGGTAGAGAGTTTGCCCGGGGGAGTCTGGGGACGCGGGTTCAATCCCATTATGTGACTCAGTGCTTTCACGTACATCACGTTCTTTTGATTTCATTGTATATGGTTTGTTTACCGTGTTGGTCGCGGTGACGTGATGGGCAGTGACGAGGCTGGTCACACGGGCTCTCTGGATTCTCACTATTTCCAGGTCTGACTCGTATACGTCTTAATGCTTTTCACTCGAACTGAAATTGAAGGGAAGGGGAAATATCAGGAGAAATCGCCAAGCCATTAGACTATATAGCACTGGAAAGTTGTCAGGATATGGGATGGGACGGAGGAGGGAGGAATGGTGCCCAACTTCTTGGATGGTCGGGGATTGAACGCCGACCTGCTTGAAGCGAGACTGTCGCTCTACCGTCCAGTCAAAGTGGTTGGGCTTTTGAAGTAAGAGAGAGTGTGTTCTATATCTAGATTTCAACCTGTTCATTCATCCAATTCATCACATTTTTTTCACGGAATCGACCAATCGGTTAAAATGCGACTTTGACGTAAAACTCAAAACTCCTTAAAAATACTGACGTTTTCTGTGTATCGGTCGCGACAAGTTAGATGGGTTGCTTGGGTTGGTTCGTTTCTGGTTAGGCAGAACAGGTGTACTTTATACGGAGTGGCAGAGAGAACCGGCATGAGAATTTCCCTACAAGCGTTTGACTCACTTTTTGCAAATCCCAAACCCCACACTTTAAGGTCAGTACCAGAAATGAATCTCCTCCGATTGGGTTTTCATTTTGCCACATTTGTCAAACATTGAATACAATAGAGAGATTCAACTGGGGGCGACAGATCGACAGCTGAGCGGCACTATATACACTCATCTGTGCCTGGGCTGGCCTGTGGGTCTGTTCCATCGTACATTATATTTTGTGCGTGGAGTTGGCTATATTTTTTTTGTTTATGTAGTGTATTGGTGTGTTTGTTGAAGGTGCGGAGCTGTTGTGGGTAGCTGCTGACAAGGTGTAGGTGGTGTTGGGACAGACAGACGCAGCAGGGGGGCCCCCCAAGGTCTCCGCCCTCTTCTCTGTTGGTATGCGTCCTCTGGTTCCTCTTCATGTAGCGTCCTTACATCAGTGATTTGATGTTAGAAGAATTCCTTTAGACGTGTTTCTCTTGATGGAGAATGCTTTCACACGTTTTTGCATTGCAAATTCTTCTAGACGCGTCGCAGGTGTTGTAAAAGTGTTTAAAACTAGCCAAGTGATTGCCTACTTTTTAGGCAACTTTTTATTGGTGATTTCTCAATAGCTGGATTGTCATCAGGTCTGCCCCAGGTTTATGGATATTCAGGATACACGACTCGAATCTCTAGAAAGGAGCGAGCGAGTCAAAGATCTTAGAATACTAATGTCAGAATCACTAAAATGTGCTCTTAGAGATAATTGATATGTCTGCTGTGCTCTTAAAGAGCACAGCAGACATATCAATATGCAGGAAAATGATAGGGGCGAAAAGCGAGGACATTCAGAACCAAGGATGCCACAAATTGACGGTTCAGAGTCTTCAGAGCCTCGATACTTGGGACTGCCATCCACATTCGAGACAGGCGAGTGGGACCTAAAAGTACTCAAATTGTACTCTTTTGGAATGGAAAACGACAGATATCTCATAAGAACCCTGTCCTTCCAGACTCTTCCAGAATCTTCAGTGGCCCAAGACTTGGCGATCTCCTTCCATCACATATAAAAAATGACGCAGGACCCGCAGTGGAAACATCTTTTCAAGAGGTGGACTAGTTTCAGCTGGAGTTACTGGATCATCCAGGCTGTGATGGCGGCGAGGTCTACGAAGACAGATGCCCCTCACAGGCCAGACAGTCACCAGGGAAGGTTGGCCACAAGTGTGGTAGTTGAGCTTTCGAATTCTCGGGAACTGGTAAACATTGTCACTCATCCTCTCTCCAGTCTCGCTCTCGTCTACCTCACGAGTGGTCTACGCCCATCACTTGTTTTGATATCTACCACCACCTTTCCTGCTCGCATCTACCCCCACCACTACAGTCGTTCTCGCATCTACCCTCCCTCTTCCCTTTCTCCTTCACCTCTGCCACGCATCTACTTTTTATTTTACTTTATTACAGCATATATTCATGCCCAGACACTAACTTGAAGGGTGTATGCAAATGAATCTCTCTTAGGTTACATAATGGCCCGACATTATGTGCATATTAGAATTATAAACCTTGTTTATGGAGGGAGGCTGTGTTCGTCGACGCTGGGAAACATGCCTCAATGCAGTTTTTAAATCCCCCCCAAAAAAATTGCATAAATGATGGATTAAAGAGTCAATAGAATTATGTGCTAGAGAGAATTTATAATCGATCAGTTCCTCGTGAAATATATCTTGAAAGCAGAAATATGATAACGGAATCATTTTGACGATGTAAAGACAAGTGTTTAAATTGGCGGTGGTTTAGTGGAACTATACCGCCTCAGTAATGACGATTTCAGTGTTAGCAGCGGCCCGTGGCTTACTCTCCATGTACCTGGAGTATACCTGGAGAGGGTTTCGAGAGTTCTTCTACTCCCAGGCCCCGTCCTGGTCAACAAGTCCTCTCGGGTAATAAGTCGGTTTGTTTACGTTACGGTAACCATCGTTACAAAGGCGACTAACTATGAAAAGCTCGCAAATGTCTACGTTTTCTGTGTATCGTACTCGATAGGTTGGGTGGGTTGCTTGGGTTAGCAAGTTTCTGGTTAGGGTAGGAGGGTTGGGTTATTTACGAAGGGGCAAATCAAGATAATGGACCGTGCCTTCACGCCCACGCCAGCTACGGGTTGCTCACACGCCCACGCCAGCTACGGGTTGCTCACACGCCCACACCAACACTTTCCTTACACCTGATTGATCTTCAAGCAACCTCCCCCCCCCCCCATTCCCTCCCCTGCTACTTCTGAGAGGTGAAGATGAACCCACTCATCTTCGCCTCTCGTGGCCACGCCCACGGTCACTCATCTTCGCCTCTGGTGGCCACGCCCACGGTCACTCATCTTCACCTCTGGTGGCCACGCCCACGGTCACTCATCTTCACCTCTGGTGGCCACGCCCACGGTCACTCATCTTCACCTCTGGTGGCCACGCCCACGGTCACTCATCTTCACCTCTGGTGGCCACGCCCACGGTCACTCATCTTCACCTCTGGTGGCCACGCCCACGGTCACTCATCTTCGCCTCTGGTGGCCACGCCCACGGTCACTCATCTTCGCCTCTGGTGGCCACGCCCACGGTCACTCATCTTCGCCTCTGGTGGCCACGCCCACGGTCACTCATCTTCACCTCTGGTGGCCACGCCCACGGTCACTCATCTTCACCTCTGGTGGCCACGCCCACGGTCACTCATCTTCACCTCTGGTGGCCACGCCCACCGTCTCCCCTCGCAGGTCCACACTACACCCCCCCCCCCCGGAGGCCAGTACTACACCCCCCATCCCGGAGGCCAGTACTACACCCCCCCCCCTGGTGGCCAGTACTACACCCCGGTGGCCAGTAGTACACCCCGTCGGTGTACCCTGTTAAGCTGCAGAGTTTACAAAGGCGTGTTCTGGTGCCTGGTTTAAGATAACTTGAGGGGAGGGGGGGAGAGGGGTTACATCTGCATGTTTATTCCAGTCAGTGTGGGTGTCTTCCAAACCTCCAGACAGTTTATTTACCATTTATTTTATTCTCTCATTCTAAACAAACAGGATAAAAGGTTATTTCTTGCGCCAATATTTGCTCGTCCGCAGCGTGTTTGTACTCGTGGGGTACGATACGGTACATGTTTTCCCAGCAGTTCACTTTGTGCAGAGTAACGATGGCTTGACGCTCTCCCCCACCCAACTAGCGAGACACGCCAACATTATTACATTGTGGGCTTCAGTTTTGTGGAGTGGCTGCTTGTTGGGGGTTTGATGTGTGTGTGTGTGTGTGTGTGTGTGTGTGCGTGGCCTCTTGCAGATGGTAATGTTGGGAGATTTTGTGGTGTCTACATCTAGCGCCCCCCATAGCGGCCACATGTCCCCACAGCCAGCGAACACATGTCCCCACAGCCAGCGAACACATGTCCCCACAGCCAGCGAACACATGTCCCCACAGCCAGCGAATACATGCCCCCACAGCCAGCGAACACATGCCCCCACAGCGTCCACAGACCACAGCCAGCGTCCACATGGCCCCCACAGCTACAACCAGCACCTGAATACCGAATTCTTCCAGGACTGACAGTCCGGTTTCTGATGCGTTCACGTGGATTGCCTGTCGTGAGTTTTCTATCGCAGCCTATCTCCACGGGGCCCAACCTTCACTGCCGTTTGCTGGATGTATGGGGCTGTCTGCGTTGTCTGAAGGACTACATAGCCGTCATAGTCAGGCTCATCCGGCAACTCCCACAGAAATTTGGCAAGTTCTTGCATTCATGCCTTTTTTTTTTATACACTCCTGCGAGTCTCATATATGCATCAAAATCCCGATGGTATGAACACCTAGACAATCGCTCGCATAACCAAAGTTGACTGTGAAACACTTGGCAATGGATGGCGTGACACACTCGTTTCCTGAACGAATTGTTATATAAGAACGTGTAATAACGCACTAATCAATGAAAAATAATAATGCACTATTTTGAAAAAACGTGAGGAAATGTAGACTGTGTATTTCGATCCCAACCCGGGATCATATTCAGCACTGCTGAAAAAGGATCCCAGGTTGGGATTGAAATAGTCTGCACTTCCTCATGTTTATCCTTTTCAGTTTTATATGGTGGGACACCAAGAGGCAACACCACCAAGTGCTTCAAGGGGTGATGTAGTGTTGACTGTGCATGTGTCGGCACTGCTGTTTACAACCCCGGCCACTGTCGGCGACAAGGTGCGTGAGACAGTGGCCATACCGGTTGGCCGCACGCCTGTGGCCCTCTGTCATACCTGATGATGAGACAGTCAAGCAGACAGCTAGCGAGGGCTGAATGATTCACACATGCAAGCGCCCACCATGTATGCCTCCAACTAGTATCATTCTCTACTCTACACAGTATCATTCTTATATCTGACTATAATATCAGTAATAGTATCATTCTCCTCTGTATCGCCAGGCTGATACTTGGGGCTCGCCGTGTAGCCACGATTAATAGCCACGAAAACACTGCTAACGTCCAGCCAGATCTGATGAAGGCGCAGCCTGTCAGGCGTGACTAAGACTGTACCAGGACAACTGCGCTCGCACCTGTGTACCAGGACAACTGCGAACTGCCACCTTGGCAGTTCAAAATGTCTCACGTAGAGTGCCACCCTCCCACCTGTCTCACTCTCACGACGAGTGCCACCCTCCCACCTGTCTCACTCTCACGACGAGTGCCACCCTCCCACCTGTCACACTCACGACGAGTGCCACCTTCCCACCACTGATTGTATGCGGACAGTAAAGGATCTCTGTAGCGAGTCAACAGAATGGTTACAGATGAATGATGAAAATAAATGTTAGTGAAATGATGGTATGCGGTGAGCGGTTAAAATGGAGTGATCTTAAAGGCCTCCTGGTTAGTGGTCTGGACAACGTGGCGGGGCTATTGAACTTGACCTCATTTTTCTGTAAACACAATTAGTGATGGTTAGAGCAACTTAGCTGTCTGTGTTATTGTGTCCCGCGCGCATTTTTTCGTGTTCAAAGATATAGCGGCTTGGAGTTTGACGATCAGCTACTACGATGTATTTGCCTGGTTATAAGCGACGGTCAGCTCGGCGGTCGTATTTTGGGAGAGGTTTAAACATTTAGTCATTCAATAATACTCGCGTGTTGATAATGTTACAAAATGTATTTAATGTTTGCTTGTATTCATCATTAGCGATGGTAGTTTGGAGGGGAGAAACTTTGAATTGAATACCGTATTTGCATTTTATATTGCAAGTGTATATTGCCTGTATTGGGAGATGGTGGTGGTCAACGGAATCTTCTCCCGACATCCTCCACAAAATCAGGCCGCATCTAGATGATCCTCCATTACCCGATTAACCAATTACCCGTCATAAATGACCCTCTTAAAACACCATGCCAGTAAATTAATCGTTATTGAACACTGATGGTTCGTCAAAGGTCCATGTGCGTTACAATTGACTGGTTGTGGTAGAGACTTGTAAGGTTAGGAGGAGGAGGAGGGGGAGGGATGAGGGATTAAGACGAGAGTTGAAGAACACGAACAACTGTGCGAGACGAAGTGGTTTATCCGGCACGACAACTGGTGATTAATGACGGCGTGGTCCGGGTCGTGTACACCATTTGGTCACCATTTGGTCCGGGAGACATCTCCCGTCACGCAGGTGCAGTCGCACCTCCACAGATCTCCAGTATCAGCTCTTGATGCTGGTAATGGCTCCAAAGGGCCACCACTTACGGGCTATTCATGCCCGTGCCACCTTTTGGGTGGCTTAATCTTTATCATCATCATCATCACGGGTCGTGTAACTCAAGAGGGGGGCGGGAAGGGAGGTACTTCCCGCCCAGATTGGGCAAATAACGTTTACCTTATTGGTCAACTTGGTGATGGTTCCGGGAAACGATGTCTCCGCGGCCCGGTCTCCGCCGGTGATGTAACAATCAGGGTGTGATGATCCGGTATATACCAGCATGGCTGGTATATACCCCAGTCCCATCCCTTTGCTTGCCTGCCAGAGATTAAGTGTTCCCTAGCCGAGTAGATTGCAATTATCTGTTTGTATCTTTTGTATATTATCATGTTCTTCGCTTTATGTTTATATGCTTGTACCATGTTATATTGTGAGTTGTATATTGATGTAATGAGCTGTAATGTGTGTGCTCAAATTTCTATTGAGTTGTAATTTTAGTTATATGGGTTAAGTGTTTTGAAAGATACGTTCCCGCCAGCTGGCGGCGCCATCACTGGTCTGTAGATTTTGGTTGGGGATGGATCCCGCGGTCGGTTCAACTCCCGTTCTTTTGTATGTCTACGGACCTTGTAATGATATTGATGCAAGCCGAGTGCATTGGTTGGTGAGGGATCAGGACTAACACGGGTTAACCTTGTTCTTTGTGTCACTTTGACTAGTTGGCATGTACTGCAGTTTCCTCCATTGCCCCAAAGGCACTACGGGCTCACCATAGCCCGTGCTACTTGGAATTTTGTTCCAGGTAGCGAATCTTTAACAACAACAACATCCAATGCCCGCCTAGTTCACGTCCCGTACACGTCCATTACACGCCTAAGGCACACCTGGCCTTGCTGGTGGGGTGTAGGGCTCTCCTCGCCTCCACAGTACTGAAGCATCAGGAGAAAGAAACTGCCCAATTGTTTGTCTTGCCCGAGAATCGAAACCCGGCTCTTATGCCTTTCACAAGGTAGGTAGACCCCCCCCCCCCCTCCTCCTCCCATCCCCAGCGCTCGGCTTGGCCGCGAGGACTTGTACTCGCCTAGTAGTGTTTGTGGGGGTTGAGCTTTAGCTCTTTGGTCCCGCCTTTCGTCTCTCAATCAACAGGCGAGAAAGAGAGAGTGGCACTGTGAGAGAGTCTTCCTCCCGCCGCCTCAGGCACTCATGAATAAATTTTACGCTCTTTTTATCCAACTTTTTCTTTGGCGTTTCAGCCAGATAAGTCATCCACTGTTTGTCCCTCGTCCTCCACCCGTCTGTCCTTCTCCCTCGTCATTCATTTTATATATATATACATATTTATTATTATTTATTATTATTATTATTATTATTATTATTATTATTATTATTATAAATAATTACACACACAGGAGCCATATAAGTGTTAAGTGTGTGTGTTTATTGCTGCCGGATAATTATTAGCTTTGAATATAAAGAATATAAACAACTTATAATTACCATATACCACCCATGGTGGACCCCCGCTCTCGCCAACAAATGCAAATTTCTGCAGTGTTGGGTTATATGAGGCAGGGAGAGGGAAGAGAGAGGGAGGGATGTAGGGAAGAGGGAGGGACTAAAGATGAGAGAGGAAGGGAGAGAGAGGGTCACCCCTGGCTTGCCTAATAACGTTCCGGGCTCCCATTGTTGCTCGGACCCTGGCGGCGACCTTTGATTTTTTTCTCACCTGTTGCCTCGTGACACCGGCCGGCCGGAGGTCGTGGGAAGTGTGGCCCACCTTGGGTGGATCACACCGACCAGTGACCGGTCAGGGGACAGGTATGGACCGGATTAAAATTATTTCGGCATCGCCGGACGTGAGGGGCCTTTGGCGCCGCCATATCACTTAGTCCTAACATCCACATTCTGCCGGTATTGCTACTTTTAGCTTCAATAAAAAGAACTTAAGGATGTTTGAGCAATCGGACTGTGGTTCATGCATTAAGCTGCGAGCAGTCGCGTCTAACAGTTCGGTTGATAAGACCACCAAACACAAGGCCCTTGTCAGAGACCGGGCCGCGGAGACGTTGATCTTCAGAACGAATTCAAGGTAATTGGAAGGTAACAATCGTTATGAAAAGTGAACTGGGAGACAAAATGACGGTCAGTGGGGAAAATCTTTTATTATAAATGTAATGGGAAATTTCACTTTTCCGTTTTTTAATGGGGGCTGAATATGATAAACTGGTAAAACAATATTTATTGTAAATGGTAATATTTTCCTTAAGTAGCATCACAAATTGATAAGTGAGCAAACCTGTGGTATATGACCTTTTAAACAGTTTTGTACAAGATATAAAAGTAGGAACATGATAGTGAGTATGTTCATGTCTTGAACATGAACAACACCGTGTTATGAAAGTGAAGTGTCTGTCCGCTTGTTAAACTCGTAAGTTATCAAATAATTATCTGGAGACTAGGGATAATCTTTATTTATTTATTTCCTCACTTCTTCTGTCCTCGTATTTCATTCCGGTCTTCGTTTGTCGCTTTCGTTTCTCTTCTTTATCCCGATATATTAGTGTCTTTAATTTTACCTTAGATTGTTTTTGTTAGTGTGTGTGTGTAGTAGCTGCGGAGCCCCGCGCCGGCGACACTGCCAGGGGAGCCGAGGGTCTCGCCTCCATCATCAACTTGGGTGAAAGTTGCCATGACTGGCTCCTGTCGTGGCGGGAGGGAGAGACGGCGAGGCTGTGGTGGAGCAGGAGAGGGGCTATCTTGAGGTTATCTTGAGATGATTTCGGGGCTTTTTAGTGTCCCCGCGGCCCGGTCCTCGACCAGGCCTCCACCCCCAGGAAGCAGCCCGTGACAGCTGACTAACACCCAGGTACCTATTTTACTGCTAGGTAACAGGGGCATAGGGTGAAAGAAACTCTGCCCATTGTTTCTCGCCGGCACCTGGGATCGAACCCAGGACCACAGGATCACAAGTCCAGCGTGCTGTCCGCTCGGCCGACCGGCTCCCCACCAGGGAGCCTCGACCGGGGCGCCGGAGGGAGTTGTAGCCCGGGCTACAGGTATGGTCTCTACTCGTTATCATGGGCGACTTCAACTGTTGTCGATTGATTGATAAATCAAGGAGGCCCATGGTGGCATACATACATAAAAACTGAAACTATAGGAAGTAACACAGACACATTTTTCTAGGCTAACATCAGTGGATCCGTGTGTGTGTGTGTGTGTGTGTGTGTGTGTGTGGGGGGGGGGGAGGGATTGATGAACCTATCAAACTTGACATAAGAGATGTGATGTCTTCGTTTCATGGAGTAGAATTTGAGTACTTTGAGTAGGTTCCAGTAGTTTTAAGTGCTTCGCCAATTCCATACACTGTAGGAAGGACCTCTGCACACTTTGAAAGGGACTGTGAGATAGTACCACATTTAGAATCTATACATACTATAGAGATAGATCTATCACTATAGTATTGTACTTTGAGATGGTACCACTGCTCACCCACCAAGACTAGGAGTACATCCGTTCCCTCCCCAGTCCAAAGTTTACACCCACATTACCCAGCAGTTTACACCCCGCATTACCCAGTAGTTTACACCACGCATTACCCAGCAGTTTACACCCACATAACCCAGCAGTTTACACCCCGCATTACCCAGTAGTTTACACTCACATAACGCTGACTCCCTCAATAATAGTGTGAACCAGATTCTCTCTTATGCACATGACTATGCCTTACGGTGTAGTGAAGTTAATTATTCCAACAACAGTCTGGGAGACTTGAGTGAGTAACTTGCCTGTACGACGATAATTTTGTCTCTCTAGATAGCATACGGATATCTTAGCTGGGTGAATATAACCGTTGGCCGTTGCCTGGGCATAGCCGTTGATCGCAAGAGTTGTTCCACTCCCACAGCCTGGGCCAACTTTCACTTGGTTGACTTGTGTGGTCCGTGAAGCTGGTATTGTGTGGTACTTGTATGCAAGTTGTAACTTTGAAGGGTTCTGCAACAACTTGCTAGCGTTGAGGTGAGTGAGTTCCATACCGCGTAACGTGGTGGAGGTGGGGTCCCTCGAGTGTTTCAAACGTGGGTTGGACATGTATATGAGTGGGATTGGGTGTGTATAAATAGGAGCTGCCTCATATGGGCCAATAGGCCGTTTGCAGTTACCTTTGTTCTTATGTTCGTAAGAGTATGTTGAAATGGTATTATGTTGGTATAAAGATACTTGACCGACTCACTTGACAGTACAGGACGGGACGAGGATTCGATCCGTCCCGGACCGTTGTCAGGTGGTGATATCACGACTTTATAATGGTTCAGGATGAATAGAAACGTCGTCACTTTTAATTTCTTTTCTGATGTGTGGGTTGTGGGTATCTAGTTTTCTGCCCCGTTATTGTGGCTAACTGTCTGTAGTGTTTGAGAAGTGAAACGATGCACAGTGAGGCTCTCGCCTAGCTCAGCGGGTGACGGGGGGCAACCTTCTCCTTAACTCTTGACGTGTGAGGCCCGAGCAGTAAACTACGCTGCTGAACAGTTTCCTGGAAGCACCACAGAATGCACACTATCAATACTGTATTACTTTGGTGACTCGCGTCTTGCGTAGCCCAATGTTTAGTAATGCGCCCACCTGCACAACACGCACTAACGAGCCATCGAGGCAAGTCTGATCCCGGGTCGGGTCTCTGGTAGTGGCGCTACCTTCGCCACCGTGTACAGGTAACTTACAAGTCAAGGGCTTCACTCACCAGATAGTGCAGATGTGCGTGCGTGTAGTCGTCTCAGGTTCCTGCACCCGTCTGAGAACATGATGGCCTTACATCATAATAATATGCCCACAATTTGTAAAGTGTCGAAGCTCGTCAGTTTTTGGGAGCGTGTGGTGGCGGGCGCGCGGTACGGGAGCGTGTTACGCGGGCAAGTGTGTGTATGAGAAGCTTGTTAACACGAGGCCAGGAATGCCTGGGATGATTGAGTAGCAGTAAATGTCGTGCTACTTATAAAGTGTAACATTACCCACCGTGAACCGGTTTGGAGAAGGTAGTCTTTTATTGTTATCGTTTGTGTTGTCTGGGGTGTGTTGTTGATGGGGGGGGGGGACTCTGGTACCTGTGTGGGCGTGGCCCTGTCTCTCTCTCTCTCTCTCTCTCTCTCTCTCTCTCTCTCTCTCTCTCTCTCTCTCTCTCTCTCTCTCTCTCTCTCTCTCTCTCTCTCTCTCTCTCTCTCTCCCCTACCACAGACGTGGCCACACATTTACAATGCTAACCAGCATATATACATTTTCTTCTGTCCTCCATGGACAGGGTGAGAGATATGTTAAACATACAGTTCAGTGATTTATTGAACAATCAACCACAGAAGTGATTGTAGTGCTTTTAAAATGCTAATCTAACCTATAAACATAATACACAGATTTACGTCTGTCCAACATAAACAGTGTTTGAGGTGTCTTTTGCATAGCGTCATTAACGTGCGTTTGCGAAGGTGAAATGCAATTCTGACCAGCTTCCACATATCCTGCCTGTGTGTGTGTCTGTGTATATATATATATAAAAATATAAATATATTATATATATATATATATATATATATATATAATATATATATATATATATATATATATATATAATATATATATATACACACACATATATATAATATTATATATATAATATGTAGATATATATATATATAACACACATATATATATATATATATATATATATATATATGTATATATATACATATTATCTATACATATATATATACATATATAACATATATATATATATATATACTATATAATATAATATATATAGTATAATATATATATATATATATCTATCATATATATACATATATATATTATACATATATACTATATATATATATATATATATATATATATATATTATATATATATATATATTATATATATTGGTATATTTTGGTAGCAGTCTTTCCTGTAGACATATATTATTAAATATGACCGAAAAAGTAAGATTAATAATTCTAACACGAATTTTCTCTATTTTCCTCGTGTTTCTTTTACTGGTGACGGTAAATGAAAAAATCAATTCTCCAAAATTCATTTTTATTTCTAGTCTGACGCGACACTTGAGCGCGTTTCGTAAAACTTATTACATTTTCAAAGACTTTAGTTATCTACACACCACTTATGCTTTATGAAACAAACATTGGCTTATACCTGCATTTGGGTGAGGTGATGTAATACCATAGTGGGGTGAACACAAAACATGGAAAACAGGGTATAGATTTGTAGAAGTAGAAGTCGGGTACCAATAGAACTGCAGAAGGCCTATTGGCCCATATTTCTTGATGTTTCTATATTGAAGCGGAGTCTTGAAGTGGGTAGAATATAGTTGTGCGTTAATTGGCTGTTGATTGCTGGTGTTGACTTCTTGATGTGTAGTGCCTCGCAGATGTCAAGCCGCCTGCTGTCGCTGTATCTATCAATGATTTCTGTGTTGTTTGTTAAGATGTCTCTGGTGATGGTTTTTTGTTGTGGGAAGAGATTATATGTTCTTGATAGAGCCCTGGTGCTTATGCATCGTTAATCGCTGGAAAGAGATGTCGTTGTCTTGCCTATATTGAGTTTTTTGGGCTTACAGTCCCCAATGGGCATTTGAAGGCATAGACGACATTGGTCTCTTTCAAAGCGTTCTGCTTTGTGTCTGGAGAGTTTCTCATGAGTAGGTTGGCAGTTTTCTTGGTTTTATAGTAAATCGTCAATTGTATTTTCTGATTTTTGTCTGTAGGGATAACGTTTCTATTAACAATATCTTTCAGGACCCTTTCCTCCGTTTTATGAGCTGGGAGAAGAAGTTCCTGTAAAATAGTCTAATAGGGGGTCTATACCCCTATAATAAATAGTCTATACCCCTTTTTCCATGTTTTGTGTTTCACCCCACTATGGTATTACATCACCTCACCCAAATGCAGGTATAAGAGCCAATGTTTGTTTCATAAAGCATAAGTTGTGTGTAGATAAACTAAAGTCTTAAAAATGTAATAAGTTTTACGAAACGCGCTCAAGTGTCGCGTCAGACTAGAAATAAAATGAATTTTGGAGAATTGATTTTTTATTTACCGTCACCAGTAAAAAGAAACATGAGGAAAATAGAGAAAATTCGTGTTAGAATTATAATCTTACTTTTTCGGTCATATTTAATATATATATATATATAAAATATATAATATATATATATAATATATATATATCTATATATATATATCTATATATATATATATATATATATATATATATATTATTATAATACACATACATATATACACACATATAAACATATATGTACTCAGGTTAGTTTCATTACATTCATTATATAACTGATGCATTATATGGTTAATCTTGGATACAAGTCCAAGATATCATAAAGTGTTCCGATATTCATATAGTAGTTACAAAGTTCAGCATACCTCAGCCAGGAGGGCGAAAGTCAGTCAATATGGGACTTTCTACAATATAATGTTCAAGGGAGTGCATGGTTTTCTCTTCCACTCAGTTGACACATGGCGTATCCGACATTCGGACAAGTTCTTGCCTGTTCTTGCCTATCACTGACTACCTTACTTTATCTACCTTATGATCATTCGGGAATCGATGATCTCTCTGCACGGTCTCCGACTAGGCCTGCAAGCTGGGGTGGTCTGGTTAATCAGGCTGTTAGACGCTGCTTCTCGCTTCTCAGGAGTATAAATTGATCAGGTATCCAGTTTGAGGCGTCTATAAAATTCTCTTGAACATAGTGAGAGGTTGGCAAGTCACTCCCATTATATGCAGAAGGAGAGGGTTGAAAAGTTTGGGCTTTTGACGTTGATAGTTATCTCGGCATAACTACTGAGTCTACTCTTCAACCGGGGTTTTGCACTTCCTGCCATGTCTTGTGGTCTCTCAAGTAATTATTTCAGCATGCAGATTTGGAACCAGTCCCTCCAATATTTTCTAAGAGTGAATTATGTCTCGCCAGCGCTCTAGAGAATACAGACTTAGAAGACCATGTCGTAGCTCAGTCGATTAAGGCAGCGTCTGGGATGCTCTCGGACGTAGGTTCGAACCCTCGTCACGGCCCTTGTGGATTTGTTCATTAGACTTAGAAGTTTTAAGCAGTCTTAATAATTTAAATGTTAATGACAGGATTCATTCAGTAAAAGTTTCTGCACATTTTCCAGATCAGCAATTCTCTACCTTTGAATGGGTCTGTTATTGTGCATAATATTCCACCCTAGAAGTCTAGATAGCANATTAATCAGCCAACCAATTAGCAAGGCAATAGATATATAGTCGTGTGCTGCTGCTGCAGCTGTCATTGATGAGTGAGAAGTAACGAGAGTGGACTCTCGTCCGTGTGGGGGCGACAAGGTGTAGCGAGGATATGGGTGTATGAGGAGAGGTCTGGGTGTAGCCAGGGAGAGCGGCGGGTGGTGTGGGCGGGTGGGCGGGCGGGGGGTCACAGCGGTCAGTGATGGCCGCAGATAACTAGTCATTTGTCTTGCTCTGCACTTGCGGTCACACACTACCCCCCTCCCACCCTTCTCTTTCACGGTCGCTCACATATTCATTCCCCCAATTTTGTGGTCCAGAGGTTTACTTTATGCAGTAAATCCTCGTCTACTAAATAGGTAGGGTTTGAAGTGGTCCACTCAGGAGGCCGCCGGAGTGTGTTGATGAGTGTACCTGTTTTGGCCTCGCTGCCACCGAAGCAGGTAAACATATTTTAACATTTATGGGTTAATTCTGAACGAGTGTGTGTTTTACGAGAGGCTGTGCGTAGGTAGTTGCGTTCTCCGACTTGTTAACCAAGTTAGAAATAAACATTCCGCCAGTTGGATTCGTGGTGACCTCCAGGCCATGTGGCTGTACTGCTTGAAGGTCAGTAGGAGAGTATCACCATACTGTGGCGGTTTGCTGGTTAATGCCCACTCTCCAGGCTGCCTGGTCCCGCTCCTGTGTTACCACCTGGGCCACAGTGTGTGCAGGAGGCTGCCTGGTCCTCAACTTGTACCGCCCCCTCTACTTCTGTCATCCCGCCGCCTCCCTTATACCGCTCTGCCACCTCCCCTCTACTGCCCCTCCACCTCCCTCTACTGCCCCTCCCCCCCATCCCACCTCCCCCAATACTGCCCTTCCCAACCCACCTCCCCCAATGCTGCCCTTCCCAACCCCACCTCCCCCATACTGCCCTTCCCCCCCCACCTCCCCCAATACTGCCCTTCCCAACCCCACCTCCCCCAATACTGCCCTTCCCCACCCCACCTCCCCCAATACTGCCCTTCCCCAATACTGCCCTTCCCCACCCCACCTCCCCCAATGCTGCCCTTCCCCACCCCACCTCCCCCAATGCTGCCCTTCCCAACCCCACCTCCCCCAATACTGCCCTGCCCCACCCCACCTCCCCCAATACTGCCCTTCCCCACCCCACCTCCCCCAATACTGCCCTTCCCCACCCCACCTCCCCCAATGCTGCCCTGCCCCACCCCACCTCCCCCAATGCTGCCCTTCCCAACCCCACCTCCCCCAATACTGCCCTGCCCCACCCCACCTCCCCCAATACTGCCCTTCCCCCCCAACCTCACCTATACTGCCCTTCCCAGCCCCACCTCCCCCATACTGCCCTTCCCAACCCCACCTCCTCGAGACTACCCCCCCCCCCCCCCAACCTCACCTATACTGCCAGACAACCCACAATTCATTCTGGAAATTATTGCCCTTCTCGTGAAACATTAGCACTCTCTAAGATAACACGCTGGATATCCTAATCAGCACGCCCGAAACGGCACCACCACCACCACCACCACCACAAAAACTGGACGGTCTAGTTCCAAACCTGCACAAACAATACAATTGCAACCATGCTAGAAGCATTAGATAAGTTCTTGCAAGTAGCCGGTTGTAGTGGATATGTGGGCCTGCGGGCCGCTCCACGTAATTAACATCCTGTTGGACCAAGTTATCACAAGTCTCGAACCTGGCCCCGGGCTGGGCTCGGGGTGTAGAACAACTCGCGAAACCCTCTCCAGGTATGCTGGAATGAGATATCATCTTCAGGTGTGTGGTTTGGTTATCATATCTTCAGCTATGTTATTGTGATTTCATTGTCTGCATTTGCTACCATTAAAGTATATGTACTTTATCAATATATGAATCAATATGCACAGATGTCAAATTGATCTTGGTATTAAGTCGCAAAAAGGGAGTGTTTACTCCTGGGATTCGCGGGTTGTTTACTCTGGGATTCGCGGGTTGTTTACTCTGGGTTTCGCGGGTTGTTTACTCTGGGATTCGCGGGTTGTTTACTCTGGGATTCGCGGGTTGTTTACTCTGGGATTCGCGGGTTGTTTACTCTGGGATTCTCGGGTTGTTTACTCTGGGATTCTCGGGTTGTTTACTCTGGGATTCTCGGGTTGTTTACTCTGGGATTCGCGGGTTGTTTACTCTGGGATTCGCGGGTTGTTTACTCTGGGATTTGCGGGTTGTTTACTCTGGGATTCGCGGGTTGTTTACTCTGGGATTCGCGGGTTGTTTACTCTGGGATTCGCGGGTTGTTTACTCTGGGATTCGCGGGTTGTTTATAGAATTGATTCACAATTTGGCATAACTTCAATAATGTATTCTTTCACAACTATTACTTTCGCAGAGTGCAGCGAGTGGAGGGGGTGGGGTGTACACCAGACGCGCTCCTCAAGTGGTCCCGCGTTCGTGCCTCCATGATAAATTTTACAATTTTAATGTCTACAATGGGAAATGTTGGCGGGAAATTTGTTTTGCGCGGTATATTTGGAATAGTAGTAGTTTTGGCGGGAAACGTACATGGCGGGGCGCCGCTGCTCATTTGTTCCTGGTGCGCAGGCTGCCACGTGCACCTCCCGGCGCCCTCAGTCACCCACGCCCCCCGCCGCCCCTCACACGCCCCTCACCTGCTCTCTGCCGCCCTCTGCCCGTCCTCACCGCCCCCCTGCTGCTCACCATTTGTCACTCTTCTTAAACCAATGGGTTTTCGTCCGTCCATCTGCTAGGTTTAGCGGGCATCGTTGAAATGAATGTGGAAAATACCATGTGATGCTAAGGTTTTGTTTATTCCCGAGCCCTGCGTCTGTGATGCGGCCTACATCGTCAACAACAATGGTAATGGTCCACGGTTGCTCATTTCGTTACTTCCTGCTAGTCTTGGCACCATTACATCTCTTACATTCTATAACCAAGGAAACAGGACAGTACGTCACTTTCGCGAGCCGCTTCCATTTTCTACTAAATTTTTTTGGCCTTCTGTAACGCATACGATCGAAATGCGACGTTCTTTGTAAGAGGAGAGGTTGTGCTTTCCAGGACACGACCTACAGCAGTTGCACGAGTCCTGGGGACTTGTTTACTCCTAGGTTCTCTTTACTCCTGGGGAGTTTACCCCTAAACCCCTAGGGAGTTTACCCCTAAACCCCTAGGGAGTTTACCCCTAAACCCCTAGGGAGTTTACCCCTAAACCCCTAGGGAGTTTACCCCTAAACCCCTAGGGAGTTTACCCCTAGGACTTTACCCCTAGGGAGCCGGTCGGCCGAGCGGACAGCACGCTGGACTTGTGATCCTGTGGTCCTGGGTTCGATCCCAGGCGCCGGCGAGAAACAATGGGCAGAGTTTCTTTCACCCTATGCCCCTGTTACCTAGCAGTAAAATAGGTACCTGGGTGTTAGTCAGCTGTCACGGGCTGCTTCCTGGGGGTGGAGGCCTGGTCGAGGACCGGGCCGCGGGGAAACTATTAAAGCCCCGAAATCATCTCAAGATAATCTAATCTCAAGATAGGTGATCAGAGGCATAATTTGTTTTAATGAAACATATTTAGGTGCATCTGCATTTATGCAGCAACCCAAGACTGTGAAGAGTACATCAGGTGGAATTATAACGTTGCACAAACGTTTCTATTCTACTGCGGGCATCGAGCCGGGTACCAGATTGCGCATACCACTGTGCCAGTAATCATGGTGCCCAGAATTTTGTCGTATTCAGATTTGGACACTTGAGAATTGTCCAGGTAGTCCCTGGTAACACTTATCACAGCCTAGCCTCGTAGCCTCAATTTTCTCGTCATTAGAATGTACCTACCAACCTTTCGCCCTATTTTAAAGCCTATTAATGCCGTAGTTATTTTTTTTATTTATTTCCGACTAAGGTTAAGCTTCCACTCCGCAGGCCTCTTCTTCCCACAGCAGACCCCTTCTCTCCCCCACCCCTCCCTCAGCAGACCCTTTTTTCCCCCCACCCCTCCCACAGCAGACCCGTTCCCCACACGTGCTCCAGAACTTGGCCATATGAAGGGGGTGCCCGCTGGCCAGGCCGTCGCTGTCTGGAGTCAGTGGGTAGCTGTGTGGGTTTGGCGGACATTAACGGCTGCTCTGGGGAGTCTTAGTTGCTCTTGTATTTGTTTAGTGCGTGCGCTTGCGTTCGGGGGCGTGTTGGCGTGGGCTGGGGTATGTATATCTGAACAGATATTGAGGCCATCGTTGGGATCGAGCCTCCACGTCTGGACTTACCCATACAAGCATTGTCGACTGAACCGTGATGAGCTAAACATATCTCAAACAGAAGTCGGTAGAGAGTTTGCCCGGGGGAGTCTGGGGACGCGGGTTCAATCCCATTATGTGACTCAGTGCTTTCACGTACATCACGTTCTTTTGATTTCACTGTATATGGTTTGTTTACCGTGTTGGTCGCGGTGACGTGATGGGCAGTGACGAGGCTGGTCACACGGGCTCTCTGGATTCTCACTATTTCCAGGTCTGACTCGTATACGTCTTAATGCTTTTCACTCGAACTGAAATTGAAGGGAGGGGAAATATCAGGATAGGAGAAATCGCCAAGCCATTACGACTATAAGCACTGGAAAGGGGTCAGGATATGGGAGGAGGGAGGAATGGTGCCCAACTTCTTGGATGGTCGGGGATTGAACGCCGACTGCTTGAAGCGAGACTGTCGCTCTACCGTCCAGTCAAAGTGGTTGGGCTTTTGAAGTAGAGAGAGAGTGTTCTATATCTAGATTTCAACCTGTTTCATTCATCCAATTCATCACATTTTTTTTCACGGAATCGACCAATCGGTTAAAATGCGACTTTGACGTAAAACTCAAAACTCCTTAAAATACTGACGTTTTCTGTGTATCGGTCGCGACAAGTTAGATGGGTTGCTTGGGTTGGTTCGTTTCTGGTTAGGCAGAACAGTTGTACTTTATACGGAGTGGCAGAGAGAACCGGCATGAGAATTTCCCTACAAGCGTTTGACTCACTTTTTGCAAATCCCAAACCCCACACTTTAAGGTCAGCACCAGAAATGAATCTCCTCCGATTGGGTTTTCATTTTGCCACATTTGTCAACATTGAATACAATAGAAGATTCAACTGGGCGACAGATCGACAGCTGAGCGGCACATATACACTCATCTGTGCCTGGGCTGGCCTGTGGGTCTGTTCCATCGTACATTAGGTTTTGTGCGTGGAGTTGGCTATATTTTTTTTGTTTATGTAGTGTATTGGTGTGTTTGTTGAAGGTGCGGAGCTGTTGTGGGTAGCTGCTGACAAGGTGTAGGTGGTGTTGGGACAGACAGACGCAGCAGGGGGGCCCCCAAGGTCTCCGCCCTCTTCTCTGTTGGTATGCGTCCTCGGGTTCTCTTCATGTAGCGTCCTTACATCAGTGATTTGATGTTAGAAGAATTCCTTTAGACGTGTTTCTCTTGGAGAATGCTTTCACACGTTTTTGCATTGCAAATTCTTCTAGACGCGTCGCAGGTGTTGTAAAAGTGTTTAAAACTAGCCAAGTGATTGCCTACTTTTAGGCAACTTTTTATTGGTGATTTCTCAATAGCTGGATTGTCATCAGGTCTGCCCCAGGTTTATNAACTTATCAAATCAATTTGTTTTTCTCATAGTAATATGTATCATTATTCACTGAACTCGGGGAATTTAACGTGAAATGTCCTGCTGTCAGTATTTGATCATATTCGCTTCAAAGAGACGCGTCCTCCACACCTTCCAAGGTTATCAAGTCGCGACTCTTCACTTGCTTAGCTAAATGAATTGTGGGGTTCAGTCCCTGAGCCCATTATGTGCCTCTGTAACCCTTTCCACTACCGCCCACGGGACGGGTATGGGGTGCATAATAAGTGAACTAAACTAACTAAAAAACGACTCTTCACCAGCGTATGGGGTCAATATTGTTGCTATGTGTTTCAGGCCACTAATCCTCTCACTGGCGCCCACCTACACCTTGGACAATTATACTTTTAGAAGAGAGACAAGAGACCTAGACACGCGCGCACACAGTAGATGGATAGACGGAAGATAGCTGGATAGGGTAGATATGGATAGATGAACAGATAAATGAATGGATATATGGGTGTAGATGGGTAGATTGATGGTGAATGGATAGTTGGAGGGATGGATAGATGAATAAATGATGATGGATGGATAGATAAACAGGGGCATGGATTGATGGGAGACTGACCCGGGCCACGCTGCGCACCCCCCCCCCTCCCCCCCCTCCCCCCCCCCCCCTCCCTAGCAATATATATACATGGAAGATACTGGACTGCCAGTCCCAATTTGCGCTGTAACATACCAACATACTGGAGCAAACAACATGGTAGGAATGCAGACTAGAGCCAGTGAGGAGTAGAGGTGCCATAGGCACAATCAGAGAACACTGCACGAGGATCAGAGGTCTACGATGTTCAGTATCCTCCCAGCAAGCTAATGGAATATTGCTGGAAGGGAAATGGACTTGAAAATTGGATATTTTCCTGCAAGAAATGTAGAACTAACCGGGTTATCGTCCATATATGGGCCTGCGGGCCGCTCTAAGCCACAGTCTGTTGGATCCAATGATCACACGTCAAACCTGGCCCCGGGCCGGGCTTGGGGAGTAGGACTCCTCGCAGAACTCTCTCCCAGGTTCTGAGACCCTCTCAGGCTCCATGACTCCTGGTTAACGCTAACATCAATGACATATGTTCTCGGATTGTTTGGCTAACGGTAACATGAACACCGTATGTTTTAGATTGGTCAAAGGTGAGTTTCTCATCATCAAGTGTCGTCAATAGAGGTAATGGCCTTCAGGCATGTTCATGCACATATCTGAGCGACTGACAACTCTATGCCATCAAGATTGCCATCGTCCTTAAAAGGGTCGCTGCCAACGATGGTATGCAAGCTGCAATTGTCACCTGTCGTTGGTATCCTCATTATCAACATTCGTCGCTGTTGCAAATAGTCTGGCATTATGCAAGGTGTTCTGAGCGGCGCCAGCGGCAGCCTCCTCCTGTACACGCTTGGGCCACGACTTCTCAAATTTGTGTGCCAGTTACGAAACCTGTTGATCTTTTCTCACTCATGGCTGCTTAGCCTGTATTTATTCAACCGTTTACGAGCTTGGAAATTTCACAACCTGAGGTTATTATTGTTATAGTTAACTTGGTAGTGCTTCGGAATTCATAAATTAGTATGCAAACTATGTCGCGATGATCAAGGAAGATGTACAGATTTCGTAGGTGGACTCTTCAGTGTTTGATGAGTCGTGCTCCAGGGTCACATCTCGACCCATCCTTCAAATGTGATTGAACCTCTTGATACTTTGACCGAATGTAGAAAACATGGTCCATTGTACCACCTTTAAAACCAAAAAGGGCACTTTCTTTACTGTTATAATTCTAAAGGGCCTGACAGTGAACAATAACCATGAGTATAACCTGGTTTAGACATAAATAGCAATCCTAGGCATAAGTTACGCAATCTTCAGGATGAGGTTCTGGAGTTCTGTTCCCCACTTGGGAGTTCCTGGTCCAACAGGTTGTTGCTTGGAGCGGCCCGCAGGCCCGGGTGTCGTTTTTTTTTTAGTTTAACTTCTTCACTGCATACTTTACATTCTAATATTGCCTGCTGCCTTCTATATTCACCAACCCTTGGGGTGTAATTCCCTTTAGCACTACTGGAGTACCACGACATAGTGACTACCCGGTGGACCCACCCCCTCAGGCCAGCTATTTCCTTCCTGTACTAGTAGTTTTCAGAGGTGTCACTAGCAGTTTTGTTTGTTCCTTAGTGTGTGTGTGTATATAGTTAGACATGTTCCTTTTTCCCCACCAACGATATCCTCACCTCTCATTGTTTTGCCAGAGTGTTATAATCCAAATCTGTGTTTTTTNTAATCATGACGGCTTTTTTTTAGCTTTTATTCAACAGTTAACGAGCTTCGAAACTGCACAAACCAAAGGTTATTGTAACATTACAGTCGTGTTCCACACACCCCTGGTGGCTTGGGCTGTGGCCTGGTGTTGAGTGGCTGTGTGTTGGGGCTTTACCAAGCTCCTGGAGTGTCTGGTCATGTGGCGAACGGTGAACTTTGCTGCTGCTCTTTGCGCTTTGCTCGGCATTGTTTGTAGTTTTTGCATGTTAGTTGTCTTAAAGGTACGAAGTGGTACTGGAGGGTATTAGAAGTACAGATGGATGTTGGTGCTGAGGCTACGGTGGGTTTAGTGAGTGGGTAGGTGGGCTCTCTCATGGGTAGGTGGGTAGCCAGGAGGAAGGTGGGCTCTCTCATGGGTAGGTGGGTAGCCAGGAGGAAGGTGGGCTCTCTCATGGGTAGGTGGGTAGCCAGGAGGGAGGTGTTCTGCCCAGGTATTTTAAATCTAATGGTTAGATTAAAGGTTTTGATGGGCCGCTCAGATATGCAAATTGGAATTAATCCCCAGACACTGGGGGAAGTGTCGGGGATAATTTGCTCTAATATCCCGGTTGATTCTTCGCACAAAACACACCCGGCTCTTGTACTTTAGTTTTAATGTATATACTGACTTGTAGTGTGGCCTTAGTGTATATGCTGACTGTTGTAGTGTGGCCTTAATGTATATGCTGACTGTTGTAGTGTGGCCTTAGTGTATATGCTGACTGTTGTAGTGTGGCCTTAGTGTATATGCTGACTGTTGTAGCGTGGCCTTAGTGTATATGCTGACTGTTGTAGTGTGGCCTTAATGTATATGCTGACTGTTGTGGTGTGGCCTTAGTGTATATGCTGACTGTTGTAGTGTGGCCTTAGTGTATATGCTGACTGTTGTAGTGTGGCCTTAATGTATATGCTGACTGTTGTGGTGTGGCTTAGTGTATATACTGACTTGTAGTGTGGCCTTAATGTATATGCTGACTGTTGTGGTGTGGCCTTAGTGTATATGCTGACTGTTGTAGTGTGGCCTTAGTGTATATGCTGACTGTTGTAGTGTGGCCTTAATGTATATGCTGACTGTTGTGGTGTGGCCTTAGTGTATATGCTGACTGTTGTGGTGTGGCCTTAGTGTATATGCTGACTGTTGTAGTGTGGCCTTAATGTATATGCTGACTGTTGTGGTGTGGCCTTAATGTATATGCTGACTGTTGTAGTGTGGCCTTAGTGTATATGCTGACTGTTGTGGTGTGGCCTTAGTGTATATGCTGACTGTTGTGGTGTGGCCTTAGTGTATATGCTGACTGTTGTAGTGTGGCCTTAATGTATATGCTGACTGTTGTGGTGTGGCCTTAGTGTATATGCTGACTGTTGTGGTGTGGCCTTAGTGTATATGCTGACTTGTAGCGTGGCCTTAGTGTATATGCTGACTGTTGTAGCGTGGCCTTAGTGTATATGCTGACTGTTGTAGCGTGGCCTTAGTGTATATGCTGACTGTTGTAGCGTGGCCTTAGTGTATATGCTGACTGTTGTAGCGTGGCCTTAATGTATATGCTGACTGTTGTAGCGTGGCCTTAGTGTATATGCTGACTGTTGTGGTGTGGCCTTAGTGTATATGCTGACTGTTGTAGTGTGGCCTTAGTGTATATGCTGACTGTTGTAGTGTGGCCTTAATGTATATGCTGACTGTTGTAGTGTGGCCTTAATGTATATGCTGACTGTTGTAGTGTGGCCTTAGTGTATATGCTGACTTGTAGCGTGGCCTTAGTGTATATGCTGACTGTTGTAGCGTGGCCTTAGTGTATATGCTGACTGTTGTAGCGTGGCCTTAGTGTATATGCTGACTGTTGTAGCGTGGCCTTAGTGTATATGCTGACTGTTGTAGCGTGGCCTTATGTATATGCTGACTGTTGTAGCGTGGCCTTAGTGTATATGCTGACTGTTGTAGTGTGGCCTTAGTGTATATGCTGACTGTTGTAGTGTGGCCTTAGTGTATATGCTGACTGTTGTAGTGTGGCCTTAATGTATATGCTGACTGTTGTAGTGTGGCCTTAATGTATATGCTGACTGTTGTAGTGTGGCCTTAATGTATATGCTGACTGTTGTAGTGTGGCCTTAGTGTATATGCTGACTGTTGTAGTGTGGCCTTAATGTATATGCTGACTGTTGTAGTGTGGCCTTAATGTATATGCTGACTGTTGTAGTGTGGCCTTAATGTATATGCTGACTGTTGGAGTGTGGCCTTAGTGTATATGCTGACTGTTGTAGTGTACTCATCTAGTGGTACTCTCCTAGTTGTGCTAGGGGGGGGTTGAGCTCTGGCTCGTTGGTCCCGCCTCTCAACTGTCAATCAACTGGTGTACAGGTTAATGAGTCTATTGGGCTCTTATCACATCTAGTGTGATAGATACCAAATAATATACACATGCAAAATACTGGAGGGACTGGTCCTAAATCTACACAGTAAAATAACAACGTACTGGAGTGAACGATATGGAAGAAAATGCCTTAATGAAATGCAGATATGAAATGAAAATGCCCCCCAGTTTTCCTAAGGCTGCTTTGGCTTTGTTTAGTCGGTCCCTTACATGAATTTTTTTTTTTGGGGGGGGAAGGATGAACAAGGATGATAACGTTTGAGAATGTGGGCATATAAAATCAAGTGTGATAATGTTGCCCCCTTTCCTGGCTCCTCCGTTATGGGTTAACCCCGCACGCTGCCACCGTTGACTCAGGTGTGGAGCGAGGCCCCGGCTCCCCTCTCATAGTTTGTCTTCAGAGGGCGTGAATACCCTGGGTGAGCAGGTCTCAAAATGTGCCGGTACCGTCTTTGGAAAGATTTGATCTCAATAGTCCCCTCGGGATCGTTTTGACTTAGGTGATCTTCCCTCTCGGTATACCGGCCTTCCCTTCCCATCCCATCCCCTCCCTCCCCTCATTCCTCCTCCTCCCCCCCCCCTCTCTGTGGTTTTAGCCCATCATATTGTTGCTGTGTGTACCCAAATTTCCTCCTGATAATGTTTCTCTCCACATCTCCACCCTCACACCGCAGTTTCTCTCCCTTCCCCGTTAACATTTACTCCTTCCCCCTCCTCCCTTTCCGTGGCTCCTGCCCCTCTCGTGACCCCACTTACCCCATCCCCTGCTGACAGCAGATAGCCTCACTAGCTTATCTGGTCATCAAGCACCTTCAAATTTTCTGATTGTGTCGATGATGTGAGCGGTGTTGATCTGAGGCGATATCTGGGAGGTGGCTTGATGCCTTTCTGAGCACTCTTGACCCGCGAGGCTGGAGGCGTGTGACCCGGCCTTGTCTGGGGTCACGGGCCCTATTTTTGAGGGGCGGGGGGGGGGGGTAAAGAGGAAGGAGAGGCATAGGTGAAGGGAAGTATGGAAGTGGGAAGTACAGTGAGAGGTATGAAAGCAGGCGGGCTGTCCGCCTTGCTGACACGATGTGTGGGTGTTGGCAGCTAAGCTAAGCTGGCTCCCTCTTGTCAGGGAGCTGTAAGTGTGAGAGAGAGGTTCTTCACTTGTGTTTCACCATATATGATGTCTATAGATGAATACTGAGTAGCATTCATATATACACACTCCAATGCTTCCACACATGTTGTTCTGTTCAAGGCTATTTATTTTATTATTATTTATTGATTTATTCATGCATACACATATATATATTTATATACATATACATACTCAATTTTTTCAAGTTATAGAGGGAAGGATGTCTGGTCAGTAAACCTGGGAATTATGTACTGTGGGGCGGGGTTTTCATCTTGTGAATCGAGGCTCTTGGGCCACCAGCTGTGGGAGCGGGGCGTCTCATCTTGGTGCAATCTTTCTAACATTTCGATGGTGTTCCACACCCTGATGGCTTGGTGCTGCAGTCTGATGTTTAGTGGCTGTATGTTCAGGAGCTCATGGAGCTCCTGGATTGTCTGATCATGTGGTGGACGGTGTTTTGCTGCTCTTAGTGCCTTATTTTGCACTGCTTGCAGTTTCTGCATGTTAGTTTTCTTTATGGCGTGTAGTGGTACTGGGGGATACTCTAGATGCAGCCGAACTAGAGCCTTATATAGGTGGATCTGAGGATGTTTGTACTGAAGCTTCGGAATCTCCTCAGTTTTCCTAAGGCTGCTTTGGCTTTGTTTAGTCGGCCCCCTACATGAATTGTGATCCCTGTTCTATTTATCATAAGTCCCAGTATTCTGCCTATCTCTGCATATTGGATCGGAAGGTTGTCAAGGATGATGGGGTCCGGGTTACTTTTCGCAATGTGTATTATCTAAAACTTTTGTTTGTTGGTGCTAATTTTCATTGCTTCTCAAAGTTGTTTATGAGTACAATTGCTGCCTTGGTCTTGTCGGCTAGTAGCGGCTTTGATGGTCCCGGTTGGCAAATTATTTGGGTGACATCGTCAGCGTATGTGATGTATTCTCCATGTTGGGGTAGGTCAGCTGTATATATGCTGAATAGAGTGGGGGAGAGGCAGCTTCCTTGTGGTACTCCACTTTTCAGTTTTGTTACATCACCCAAGTAGCTGGCTGGTCGCCTGGCTGTGCCCGGGTGTGGTCGCCTGGCTGTCCAGCACAAGTGGCTGGACATCATCACTTGGGAGTCACATGTGGGAAAAAAATAATTGATAAACTTTGCGTTTGGTGGCTGGATTCACGACCATTTAATCTTTGTGTACGAGAACATGTTAACTAAACTATGCTTCGTGGCTCCTCAATCCAGAAACCCAACCCTATTCGAGCGAGAGAAAACAAAAGTCAATCTGAATCCGTGGATCATTTGTCACTCTCATGGGTGGTAAATACGCACAGGTATAATTATGCCGAGTCGTCGCCCACGAGCTGTCTGGCCTTAGTGACGGGGGCGCAGAGGGTGCAGCAGCCGAGGCCCTGCTGGAGGATCTGGTTACCCGCCGTAAAGTATGCAGGTGACGGGTGTGGGTGGGTGGGGCCGGGTGTGAGGGTGGGCTCTAGCTGGGTGTGATAGTGTAGGGGTCTGGTGGGGGTGATGCGTAAGCGATGGTTACGTTATGTTGGTTGGTTGTGTTGCACTGGGTGGGTGCATTCACCTAGTTCACCGAGTTGTGTTTGCGGGGGTCGAGCTTTGCTCTTTCCGCCCGCCTCTCAATTGTCAAGCAACTGTTTACTAACTACTTTTGTTTTTTCGCCACACCACACGCCCCAGGAAGCAGCCCGTGACAGCTGACTAACTCCCAGGTATCTATTTACTGCTAGGTTACAGGGGCATTCAGGGTAAAAGAAACTTTGCCAATTTGTTTCTGCCTGGTGCGGGAATCGAACCCGCGCCACAGAATTAAGAGTCCTGTGCGCTATCCACCAGGCTACCAGACCCCTTGGTACACTTACCCTTGGTAACACTTACACCACCAGGTGTAAATGTTGCCGTGTGTTCGTGTGTGTATGGGCAGCGGGATTCGGCTCACGGGTCTTGCCTCGTTCCCTTTGTACCTGTGGCATGTATTCTTTGGGATTTTCCAGTACTGTCTTTTTGCGTTTGAAGCTTTGAATAGTACCTATAGTACCAAGTCATTCATGTTCATTCACTCGGTATACGAGTGTTTTCTTACAATTCTCTAGCTCATCTGTAGTTCCAACTTCCGCCTGTACCTCCACATTGTGTTCTCCCTCCCCTGGAGATGACTGCTATATATATCCCCTCAGTATCTTTTACGTTGTGATCATATCGCCTGTGGACCTTGTCTCTCCTAATGTTGCAGTGTTTGGTGGCTGTACTGTGTAAGTGTTGCTGTATGTAGGGAGTTTTGTAAGTGTTAATACGTGCTTGACTAAAAATTATTACTTATAATGACTACAGGGGAGCGAGGCCTTAGTCTTTATGCCCTTCCTGCTATGCTGTTTTTTTTTCTACCTGATGCACATTTGGTTTCAACTTTCTGACGTTGGCGTTCTCTGTCGCATCCGGTGTAAGTTGTAAGTGGGTTGTTCAGCCTTCTAGATCAGGTTATCACATGACAAGCCTGGACCGGACTTGGGGAGTGGAACAACTCACAGCTGTACTCTAGGTGTAGCAAGTGTCCCTCCACCCCCTACCAGGACCCGCTGCTGCTGCTGTCTTACCCTCACCCACTTACCCACCCCCCACCGAGACACGCCTAATGCCCTCTGCTTCATCTAATGCAATGTGTCCTCTGTCACTGTTGCTCTCCTCCTTTGTCACTGTTGCTCTCCTACCTTGGCACTGCTGCTCGCATGCGTTGAGTATGTGAGTGTGAGGTGAGCGCGTGCGCGCGTGTTCACCGAGCTACTAGACCAACTACTGACCATCCTCAGGATGTAACCTCCAGAAACTGTCCAACTCCAAGGTGCCTATTGACTTAGTTAAACCCCGTCCCTCCCGTCTCCACTTCCCCTTCACTCCCCGCGTAAATGGAGGCTCCTGCTTGATGGGGTTCTGGTAGTTCTTCTACTCCCCTAATCATTCTCAAATACTTTTAATATGTGGGGCGTTTGTGCAATTGGTCTATAATTCTTTGCCAATGTGTTGCTCCCTCCCTTGTGTAGAGGGGCTATGTATGCTGATATAAGCGCATCTGGTATCTGCCCGGTATCCGAGCGCTTCACACTATACTGAGTGCCTGTGCTACTGGCACTTTGCATTTCTTTATAAAATATTAATATTGAATTCCATGAGTCTGGAGCCGGGGCGAAGTGCATGGGCATGTTGTCAAGAGCCCTTGCTGCAACTGTTAGTGACTGGGCGATATTGAGCTAGTTAGCGAGCCGTTGCTTAACCACACCAAGCGTAGACAACACTTAATGCAACAGAGAAGAGCAAACTGCTGCGGTGTGATGCCCCAGAGTGCAATAGTCAACAAAATTTAGATCCCAGACCAGTCCCACTAACGTCCCACATAATACAAGTTTTTGAGAGTGATCAAGAGTCACATCTCCAATTTTATGGAAAACATTGATGTCCGCAAATCCAACATGGATTTAGAACTGGAAAATCAAGGCCTCTGCAGCTATTAGACCACTAGGACAAAATCACAGAGGCGTTATATGAAAAACAGAATGCAGAATGTAGTATGTGATGAATGTGACCATGAAGTGATAGCCAACAAAATGAGGTTAATAGCAATAGCAGATAAAGTAGGGCGATGTATACTCGATTTTCTTTGAAACAGAACACATAGTAACAGTCAATCAAATAAAACAGTCAAAGCTCAGCACCTCAGGGTACAGTTCTTGCACCACTGCCTTTTCCTTATTCTCATATTAGATATAGACAAAAATGCAAATAACAGCTTCGTGTCATCTTTTGCATACGATACATTGCAGAAAAAAACAAGACATGAAAATTACTTCTGTAGAAAACACTGAAAAACTAAGTTATATTAAACAAGTTTTTGATTAGGCAGCAGAAAATAAGATGCTGTTTAACAATTAAATTCCAGGTGCTTAGGTATAGTAAGAAAATGAAGACCTTAGACAAAATGCAGGATGCAAGACACAATCAAATCTGCCCATAGTACGAAAGCAACATTTAAGGGTCCTGAGAGTAATAATGTCTGACGACCTAACGTTTTATGGAGCCATAAGCAAGTAAATATAGCGTCAGCTACAACAATGATAGGATGGATTACTAAAACTTTCAACTCCAGGGATCCAGTCACAATGCTGCTCCTATTCAAATCACTGGTGCTGTCCCTCCTTGAGTAGTGCTTGAGACTCGCTTTCCCCTTCAGAGCGGCAGAGGTTGGTGAAATAGTGTGTGTGTACAGAGAACATAGTCCAGGCTTTCCAGGACTTTCCAGAAAGCTTCCACTGTTGTTCCAGCGACATATGTAACTTTTCTTGATAGGAGACTGAAGAATCGTGGATCGTTATCCTAAATCTATGTTTACAGCAAATAATAATGATAACGATAAAAACAACAATAATAATAATAATAATAATAATAATAGACTAAAATCTGTTAGACGAGAGAAATGAGTGTATGTTGGGACTTGTATGGTATGTACTGTGATGTTATCAGTGGGTGACATGAATGAGTGGTATCAGCACCCACCACCTCACAATGCCCGGGGTCTCGCCCGCCAAAATACCCCGTAGTTCTGTCCGATGGAGATGGCGATAAGCCCGCCGGAGAGACAAGTGACAATCGCCGCCGCCGCCAGATCCGAGGCTCCCCGACGGAGGGGATCAGATCGGCCCTCGGTCTCCCTCATAATGGTTTCGACTGGCTCTTGAATGATCATTTGTCTGTAAGGTAAGCTATCTGGTGTGGGATCCCCCGCAGAGAGTGACGGATAGGACGGTGATGGAGTTTTTCACGGTGGCTTTGTTGAGTGCCGGCGGGCGCTGGTGTGTGTCGGCTGTGTTGTGTGCCGCTCTTGAGAGTGGCGTGGGTGTTGAGTGTGTCTTTGTGTCGTCTTGGGGTGTGTGATGCGCTCGCGGTGGTGGGCCGGCTCTTGCCGCACGGCCGGCTCTTTAGCCGGATTTTAATGCGAGTGATCCGGCAGACGGGTTCTCTGCACGGAGGGATAGTTGTATTTTTTAATTTAAATATTTCTTGTTATTGCTACTTTTGTAATTATTATTATTATTATTATTATTATTATTATTATTATTATTATTATTATTATTATTATTATTTCATATCAGTTTCATCGTTTTCGTGGTTTGTTTTCATTTAATCTTTGTTTTTCATATTATTCGTATTTTGTATTGGTACAGTTTAAATATATTTTCTCTGGTGTGCCATAAAAGATATTTTTTATATAAGTTTTTTCTTTATTTTAGAGTGTATTTCATAGATTTTTGGTTGCATTTTAATTGTTTATCCATCTTTTGTAATTAAGGAGGATGGCGGTACAGTAGTGTGGTTGTGGTGGTGGCTATTGTTTTAGCTTCAGCTACTGGGAACCAATAGTTTCAAGTAGCACGGGGTATGGTGAGCCCGTAGTGGACTTACCTGGCACAGGAGCGGGGCTGTAACTGGTGTGATGGTGACGGGGGCTGCTGCTTGAACACTCCCTAACTAGACAAGGTAGGTGAGCAAGACGGTCGCTACGTGTTGGGAGTGGCAACTTTGTTGGCCTATCATCACCCTGAATATTCACCCCTCGCTGAGGCCTTCACACTGGCGAGAACGGCTCTTATTTGTACAGTTGCAGTCGGTGGGAACAGAAATAATCTTCATTGACTTTTATTTTCTAAGATGCTTAAGGTTAGAGGTTTGGCTCTGGTGAGATCCTGTGATTAGCGTCTTCACTGATCTTGTCGAGAGATCTTAACGAGGATTCCCGCGATGAGGCTTTTCCAGATGTGTATTGATAGGCAGAGCAGCAGCCCGGGTACCGACCTGGGTTGTGTCGGACCTCAGGCCGCTCACTCTCGCCGACAGTCGCTGTCGGAGACTACTTGGTCGTGTGGAGGAGAGGCGGGGGAGGGTAAGGTGAATGAGGAAATGGGGAGGGAGAAAAAGTGAGGTGGAGAAGGGGGGGGGAGGGAGTGTAATGTGAAGGTGAGGGAAGGTAAGGAGGAAAGGGGGAAGGGTGGGGGGGAATGGGACAACAAGTGGGTAGCGACACCTGGGTGCAAGAATTACCTGAGGCTCATTTAACGTTTTTCTACTTCCGAGGCTTGACCTGGGACCAGGCTCCCGCGGTGACTGCCTAGCCCGTGAGGCTGGAGGTCTTAGACGCCCATATAATCCAGTAGAGATTAGTGGGGATCCCTGTTGACAGCATGCATCTTAGGAGGTCTTGATCATCTGATAAGGTCACCCTTAATGGGGTGTTTATATGGAGGTTTATTCTATATTTGATACCATTTGTCTAGTACCTTGCATTTCGTTGTAAAATAAGTCATATCTACCCAAAGAAAGAAAACAACATGTAAAGGATCTGGGAATAATTGATGTCTGACGACCTGACATTCAGGAAGCATAACCAAACAATTATAGCGTCATCCAGGAAAGTATGATAGATTATGAGAAACTTCAAATCCAGGGATCTCATCACAATGCTCATACTATTCGAATCGCTTGTGCTGTCCCGCATTGAGCACTTCTCGAGGCTCGCATCCCACTTGAGAGCGGGAGTTATTGCTGAAATAGAGGGAATACAGAGAACATATACGGCACACACACGGTAAATCACCTACATTATTGGGACTGGCTCAGAGCTCTCAAAATGTACTCAAAATGTACTCTAGAACGAGACGGGAGACAACCATTTGGTCACCATTTGGTCCGGGAGACATCTCCCGTCACGCAGGGTGCAGTCGCACCTCCACAGATCTCCAGTATCATCTCTCGATACTGTTAATGGCTCATAAGGGCCACCACTTACGGGCTATTCATGCCCGTGCCACCTCTTGGGTGGCTTAATCTTTATCAATCAAGGGGATGACGGGAGACATCTCCTGTCCACGAGGCTAACCATAGCCTGTGCTTCTTGTCCAGCTCCTGTGCCAGGTAAGATACGGGCTCACCATAGCCCGTGCTACTTGGAACTTGTTCCGAGTAGCCGAATCTATAACAACAACAACAACAACAACAACCAAGGGGAGGCACCGCTCCTGTGCCAGATAAGTCCAATAAGGGCTCCAGTATCATCTATTGATACTGGTAATGGCTCAAAAGGGCCACCACTTACGGGCTATTCATGCCCGTGCCACCTTTTGGGTGGCTTAATCTTCATCAATCAATCAATGTCTGTCCGAAGTTGGATGTCACAGAGCTAGCCTCGCCCAAATTGGCAGAGGGGAATTGGGGTATGGGATGAACATAGACTGGTCGGAGTCGCCAGAATTCAACAGGGAACAGCGCGCCTGGGCCTCATTCACACACCTACGATGATTTTTAGCACTGCATCCCCCCCCTCCCTAGCAACACAATTAAGCATTTCTAAAACAAACTTATCAAATCAATTTCTTAAAGCCAGCCGAGAGTTTAGAGAGCTAAAGGAACAGGTGTATAACCAGCACTGGGAACAGTTTTTGCAAGGCATCAATCATGCAACCTCCTCATCCCAAATGTGGAATAAAATTAAAAAGATTTCTCGTCCTAGCAGTCGTCAACTTGATCACCATTCACCCGTAGACTATGCCGACATGCTGCTTCAGCAATATGCAAGCACTGCTAGTATAAGCAGCCTGCCCCTAGATGTGCAAAACTATCTGGCTAGTACCAAAATAAATCGTAACTTCAATATTGAAATTGCCTGTAGTGAAATAGGGCCTGATGATAACTATGGCATAACCCCCTTTGAAATTAAACATGCACTCAAGAAAGGTAAGGCTACCTCTCCTGGAGAGGATGGCATCACATACAACACCATGAGAGTACTTGCTGAGCTGCCAAATAGCCCTCTGCTAGAATTGTTTAATCAAAGTCTAAGGCAGGGTGTCTTACCTGACCGCTGGACACAGGCACTCATAATACCCATACCCAAGCCTAATTCACAAAAATTTAGACCCATTTCTCTGACGTCGTGCATGTGTAAAGTTCTTGAGAGAATTATTCTCGACAGACTAATGTTTCAAATCAAGCCCCACCTTGCCCCTAACCTGTATGGTTTTCTTCCTGGAAGAAGCACACAAACTTGCTTTGCTGAGTATTTTATCAGAGAGGGACCAAACTCTCAGGCGGCATTTATTGATCTCCAAACTGCCTTTGATACAGCAAACAGAGAAATAATCCTAGAACAGCTAGCCTCTTTTGGAGTTAAGGGAAGACTGTTGACATGGCTCAGGGGTTACCTGAGTAACAGAACCGCCTCAGTCCTTTTCAAGGGGGTCAAAAGTAAACTTTGTGCACGCTTTGAGTTGGGTACACCCCAGGGTGGAGTGCTAAGTCCTACACTGTTCAATGTTCTGATGCATAAATTAACAATTGATATTCCCACACTACCTGATGAAGCCGTCATTTGTTATGCCGATGATATATGCATTGTTGCAAATTCCCAAACTAGACTGCAAGCTCTACTTGATTCATTCGCTGCTAAAAGCATTGAATGTGGTCTTGTTATCTCTATAACTAAATCCAGAGTTCTCCATCCCCGAGAGAATACTCGTGTCCCTATAACTTTCAAGGTCAACAACCAGAACATTGAAACGTGTAGGCAGCACAAATACCTTGGAGTTGGTATTAACAGTGACATTGTAAATGATCTACTCTGTAGGTTAAAAGAAAGACTAAAACCATTGAAAACACTTACTGGTAGGAATATTGGTATCAATATTAAATATGCTAGACTATTCTATATGATGTTTGTTAGATCTCTCGTTGATTATAATGCTCTGCACCTAATTAATTTCCCCTCCTCTGTGTTGGAGAAACTTGAAGTAGTACAGAATGAGGCCATGAGGATAATTCTTGGTGCCCCAAGATGCACAAGAATCATCAACATGCGGGAAGAACTGAAGCTTCCAACCATACAAGAGAGAATAATGCAAGTCAACACCACCTTTTGCCTTAAAGTCATGAGAGACCCTACATCTCCTGCATTGCTCAGAGACAAATTATTTAGTGCTGTTAACACCCTATTGACCGGTGCCGATATACCAACTCACTCCTTTTATGATAAATGGCTGAGGAACAATGCTTACAATCTCCTCATACTTAACATCCCTTTTAAGTGCAATCTACCTATCTCTGATATTCCTCTTTATCTGTACCCCACCATTCAAGTATCATACACACCTGTCACCAAGAAAGATAATGAGAATCTTGCTCTTCTCAAAGCTGTCACTCTTGAAACAATTGCCTCCTCCATCGAGGGTTTAAGATCTCACGAGCACTGTGTCTACACCGACGGCTCAGTCCAATCCTCTACTGGACGGACTGCAGCAGCATGTAGGTTTTATAGAAATAATATTTGCACAAAGACTGTCAGTGTCAGGTTAAACAACTGGCTGACCTCCACACAAGCAGAACTAGCAGCATTACACTTAGCTACCAGTACATTAAAAAACATTGGAGGAGGAATAATATTCTGTGATTCAAAGTCTGCTCTTCAAGCAATCGAAAACTTCTCTTGGAAGATCGATAGCAAGAACCTCATACTCCCAATTATAAATGACCTAATTGATGCACAGAGTAAAGGGTCTCGAATTTCCTTTGTATGGATACCTTCACACATAAATATAACCCATCATAATGAAACAGACATTGCAGCCAAATTAGCGTGTAACAAGTTTGAAGTTGACTTAGATCTAGGTATCCCCATCTCTGCTGTCAAAACTGTATTGATCCAAACATTCAGATCTGATAGGAAAGAACTTACTGACTCCCAACGACCTGAAAGTACTAGTATAAAAAGCTATGATTTGTTCAGATCTGAAACCTACATCTATGGGCAGCACAAAACGTCCACTAGACTGTGCGACACAGTGGTTGCAAGGATCAGGTTGGGTTACCGTTACCTGTGGCAGGTGGCTGCAGGTGACGGATCTCCCAATCCTGAGCACTCCAGTTGCAAACTCTGTGAGCAGGAACTACGGCACGATCTCCCGCACTACATCACTGAATGCCCAGTTATTAGACCTTTCAGACCAGTTGGCATGAGGTACCTGGAGCTTTGCAATTACTTTATTCACTCTCGTATTCTTGAAGATATCCTCACAGTGTACCCAAAATTTGCCAGTGCAGGCTACTAAACATATGGCCCTGTATGACTAACCATCCTGCGAGATGGGGACCTTTATTACCACTGCTACCTTATTCAATCTTGTGTTGATGATATCCTCAAAATGCATCCGGAATCTGCCAGTGCAGACTGCTTATCACATGCCTCTGTATGACTAACCATCCTGTGTGATGGGGATTTTCTAGCATCAACTAGTTAGCTTTTTTGACACACTGTACTCCACTTCATATAGTCTAGGGTAGCTGCACTAATGCAGATGTACCTAAGGAATTAATAAAAAAAAAAAAAAAGACTTGCTGACATTGCCAGTGCAGGCTACTAAACATATGGCCCTGTATGACTAACCATCCTGCGAAATGTGGACTTTTATTACCACTGCTGCCTTATTCAATCTTGTGTTGATGATATACTCAAAATGCTTCCGGAGTCTGCCAGTGCAGACTGCCTATCACATGCCTCTGTATGACTAACCATCCTGTGTGATGGGAATTTTTTAGCATCACCCAGTTAACTTTTTTTGACACACTGCCAAAAAAGTGTGTCAAAAACTTCATTTGTCTCCACTTCATATAGTCTAGGGCAGCTGCACTAATGCAGATGTACCTCATGTATTAATAATAAAAAAAAAATAAACAGGGAACAGCGCGCCTGGGCCTCATTCACACACCTACGATGATTTTTAGCACTGCATCCCCCCCCTCCCTAGCAACACAATTAAGCATTTCTAAAACAAACTTATCAAATCAATTTGTTTTTCTCATAGTAATATGTATTCATTATTCACTGAACTCGGGGAATTTAACGTGAATGTCCTGCTGTCAGTAATTTGATCATATTCGCTTCAAAAGAGACGCGTCCTCCACACCTTCCAAGGTTATCAAGTCGCGACTCTTCACTTGCTTAGCTAAATGAATTGTGGGGTTCAGTCCCTGAGCCCATTATGTGCCTCTGTAACCCTTTCCACTACCGCCCACGGGACGGGTATGGGGTGCATAATAAGTGAACTAAACTAACTAAAAAACGACTCTTCACCAGCGTATGGGGTCAATATTGTTGCTAGTGTGTTTCAGGCCACTAAACTCCTCTCACTGGCGCCCACCTACACCTTGGACAATTATACTTTTAGAAGAGAGACAGAGAGACCTAGACACGCGCGCACACAGTAGATGGATAGACGAGAAGATAGCTGGATAGGGTAGATATATGGATAGATGAACAGATAAATGAATGGATATATGGGTGTAGATGGGGTAGATTGATGGGTGAATGGATAGTTGGAGGGATGGATAGATGAATAAATGATGGATGGATGGATAGATAAACAGGGGCATGGATTGATGGGAGACTGACCCGGGCCACGCTGCGCACCCCCCCCCCCCCCCCCCCCCCCTCCCCCCCCCCCCCACCTCCCTAGCAATATATATACATGGAAGATACTGGACTGCCAGGTCCCAAATTTGCGCTGTAACATACCAACATACTGGAGCAAACAACATGGTAGGAAATGCAGACTAGAGCCAGTGAGGAGTAGAGGTGCCATAGGCACAATCAGAGAACACTGCACGAGGATCAGAGGTCTACGGATGTTCAGTATCCTCCCAGCAAGCTAATGGAATATTGCTGGAAGGGAAATGGACTTGAAAAATTGGATATTTTCCTGCAAGAAATGTAGAACTAACCGGGTTATCGTCCATATATGGGCCTGCGGGCCGCTCTAAGCCACAGTCTGTTGGATCCAATGATCACACGTCAAACCTGGCCCCGGGCCGGGCTTGGGGAGTAGGACTCCTCGCAGAACCCTCTCCCAGGTTCTGAGAACCCTCTCAGGCTCCATGACTCCTGGTTAACGCTAACATCAATGACATATGTTCTCCGATTGTTTGGCTAACGGTAACATGAACACCGTATGTTGTTAGATTGGTCAAAGGTGAGTTTCTCATCATCAAGTGTCGTCAATAGAGGTTAATGGCCTTCAGGCATGTTCATGCACATATCTGAGCGGCTGACAACTCTATGCCATCAAGATTGCCATCGTCCTTAAAAGGGTCGCTGCCAACGATTGGTATGCAAGCTGCAATTGTCACCTGTCGTTGGTATCCTCATTATCAACATTCGTCGCTGTTGCAAATAGTCTGGCATTATGCAAGGTGTTCTGAGCGGCGCCAGCGGCAGCCTCCTCCTGTACACGCTTGGGCCACGACTTCTCAAATATTTGTGTGTCCAGTTACGAAACCTGTTGATCTTTTCTCACTCATGGCTGCTTAGCCTGTATTTATTCAACCGTTTACGAGCTTGGAAATTTCACAACCTGAGGTTATTATTGTTATAGTTAACTTGGTAGTGCTTCGGAATTCATAAATTAGTATGCAAACTATGTCGCGATGATCAAGGAAAGATGTACAGATTTCGTAGGTGGACTCTTCAGTGTTTGATGAGTCGTGCTCCAGGGTCACATCTCGACCCATCCTTCAAATGTGATTGAACCTCTTGATACTTTGACCGGAATGTAGAAAACATGGTCCATTGTACCACCTTAANTTCGAAACTGCACAAACCAAAGGTTATTGTAACATTACAGTCGTGTTCCACACACCCCTGGTGGCTTGTGGCTGTGGCCTGGTGTTGAGTGGCTGTGTGTTGGGGCTTTACCAAGCTCCTGGAGTGTCTGGTCATGTGGCGAACGGTGAACTTTGCTGCTGCTCTTTGCGCTTTGCTCGGCATTGTTTGTAGTTTTTGCATGTTAGTTGTCTTAAAGGTACGAAGTGGTACTGGAGGGTATTAGAAGTACAGATGGATGTTGGTGCTGAGGCTACGGTGGGTTTAGTGAGTGGGTAGGTGGGCTCTCTCATGGGTAGGTGGGTAGCCAGGAGGAAGGTGGGCTCTCTCATGGGTAGGTGGGTAGCCAGGAGGAAGGTGGGCTCTCTCATGGGTAGGTGGGTAGCCAGGAGGGAGGTGTTCTGCCCAGGTATTTTAAATCTAATGGTTAGATTAAAGGTTTTGATGGGCCGCTCAGATATGCAAATTGGAATTAATCCCCAGACACTGGGGGAAGTGTCGGGGATAATTTGCTCTAATATCCCGGTTGATTCTTCGCACAAAACACACCCGGCTCTTGTACTTTAGTTTTAATGTATATACTGACTTGTAGTGTGGCCTTAGTGTATATGCTGACTGTTGTAGTGTGGCCTTAATGTATATGCTGACTGTTGTAGTGTGGCCTTAGTGTATATGCTGACTGTTGTAGTGTGGCCTTAGTGTATATGCTGACTGTTGTAGCGTGGCCTTAGTGTATATGCTGACTGTTGTAGTGTGGCCTTAATGTATATGCTGACTGTTGTGGTGTGGCCTTAGTGTATATGCTGACTGTTGTAGTGTGGCCTTAGTGTATATGCTGACTGTTGTAGTGTGGCCTTAATGTATATGCTGACTGTTGTGGTGTGGCCTAGTGTATATACTGACTTGTAGTGTGGCCTTAATGTATATGCTGACTGTTGTGGTGTGGCCTTAGTGTATATGCTGACTGTTGTAGTGTGGCCTTAGTGTATATGCTGACTGTTGTAGTGTGGCCTTAATGTATATGCTGACTGTTGTGGTGTGGCCTTAGTGTATATGCTGACTGTTGTGGTGTGGCCTTAGTGTATATGCTGACTGTTGTAGTGTGGCCTTAATGTATATGCTGACTGTTGTGGTGTGGCCTTAATGTATATGCTGACTGTTGTAGTGTGGCCTTAGTGTATATGCTGACTGTTGTGGTGTGGCCTTAGTGTATATGCTGACTGTTGTGGTGTGGCCTTAGTGTATATGCTGACTGTTGTAGTGTGGCCTTAATGTATATGCTGACTGTTGTGGTGTGGCCTTAGTGTATATGCTGACTGTTGTGGTGTGGCCTTAGTGTATATGCTGACTTGTAGCGTGGCCTTAGTGTATATGCTGACTGTTGTAGCGTGGCCTTAGTGTATATGCTGACTGTTGTAGCGTGGCCTTAGTGTATATGCTGACTGTTGTAGCGTGGCCTTAGTGTATATGCTGACTGTTGTAGCGTGGCCTTAATGTATATGCTGACTGTTGTAGCGTGGCCTTAGTGTATATGCTGACTGTTGTGGTGTGGCCTTAGTGTATATGCTGACTGTTGTAGTGTGGCCTTAGTGTATATGCTGACTGTTGTAGTGTGGCCTTAATGTATATGCTGACTGTTGTAGTGTGGCCTTAATGTATATGCTGACTGTTGTAGTGTGGCCTTAGTGTATATGCTGACTTGTAGCGTGGCCTTAGTGTATATGCTGACTGTTGTAGCGTGGCCTTAGTGTATATGCTGACTGTTGTAGCGTGGCCTTAGTGTATATGCTGACTGTTGTAGCGTGGCCTTAGTGTATATGCTGACTGTTGTAGCGTGGCCTTAATGTATATGCTGACTGTTGTAGCGTGGCCTTAGTGTATATGCTGACTGTTGTAGTGTGGCCTTAGTGTATATGCTGACTGTTGTAGTGTGGCCTTAGTGTATATGCTGACTGTTGTAGTGTGGCCTTAATGTATATGCTGACTGTTGTAGTGTGGCCTTAATGTATATGCTGACTGTTGTAGTGTGGCCTTAATGTATATGCTGACTGTTGTAGTGTGGCCTTAGTGTATATGCTGACTGTTGTAGTGTGGCCTTAATGTATATGCTGACTGTTGTAGTGTGGCCTTAATGTATATGCTGACTGTTGTAGTGTGGCCTTAATGTATATGCTGACTGTTGGAGTGTGGCCTTAGTGTATATGCTGACTGTTGTAGTGTACTCATCTAGTGGTACTCTCCTAGTTGTGCTAGGGGGGGTTGAGCTCTGGCTCTTTGGTCCCGCCTCTCAACTGTCAATCAACTGGTGTACAGGTTAATGAGTCTATTGGGCTCTTATCACATCTAGTGTGATAGATATCAAATAATATACACATGGAAAATACTGGAGGGACTGGTCCTAAATCTACACAGTAAAATAACAACGTACTGGAGTGAACGATATGGAAGAAAATGCCTTAATGAAATGCAGATATGAAATGAAAATGCCCCCCAGTTTTCCTAAGGCTGCTTTGGCTTTGTTTAGTCGGTCCCTTACATGAATTTTTTTTTTTGGGGGGGGGGGGGAAGGATGAACAAGGATGATAACGTTTGAGAATGTGGGCATATAAAATCAAGTGTGATAATGTTGCCCCCTTTCCTGGCTCCTCCGTTATGGGTTAACCCCGCACGCTGCTACCGTTGACTCAGGTGTGGAGCGAGGCCCCGGCTCCCCTCTCATAGTTTGTCTTCAGAGGGCGTGAATATCCTGGATGAGCAGGTCTCAAAATGTGCCGGTACCGTCTTTGGAAAGATTTGATCTCAATGTCCCCTCGGCATCGTTTTGACTTCGGTGATCTTCCCTCTTGGTATACCGGCCTTCCCATCCCCTCCCATCCCCTCCCCTCCACTCCCCTCCCTCCCCTCATTCCTCCCCCTCACCCCCCCATCCCTCTGTGGGTTTCGCCCATTATATTGTTGCTGTGTGTATCCAAATTTCCTCCTGATAATGTTTCTCTCTCTCCACATCTCCACCCCTCACACCGCAATTTCTCTCCCTTCCCCGTTAACATTTACTCCTTCCCCCTCCTCCCTTTCCGTGGCTCCTGCCCCTCTCGTGACCCCACTTACCCCATCCCCTGCTGACAGCAGATAGCCTCACTAGCTTATCTGGTCATCAAGCACCTTCAAATTTCTGATTGTGTCGATGATGTGAGCGGTGTTGATCTGAGGCGATATCTGGGAGGTGGCTTGATGCCTTTCTGAGCACTCTTGACCCGCGAGGCTGGAGGCGTGTGACCCGGCTTTGCCTGGGGTCACGGGCCCTATTTTTGAGGGGCGGGGGGGTAAAGAGGATGGAGAAGCATAGGTGAAGTGAAGTATAGAAGTGGGAAGTACAGTGAGAGGTATGAAAGCAGGCGGGCTGTCCGCCTTGCTGACACGATGTGTGGGTGTTGGCAGCTAAGCTAAGCTGGCTCCCTCTTGTCAGGGAGCTGTGAGTGTGTGAGAGGTTCTTCACATGTGTTTCACCATATATGGATGTCTATAGATGAATACTGTGTAGTATTCATATATACACACTCCGATGTTTCCACACATGTTGTTTTGTTCAAGGCTATTTATTTTATTATTATTTATTTATTTATTCATGCATACACATTTATATACATTTACACGTACATACTAATTTTTTTCCAGTTATAGAGGGAAGGATTTCTGGTCAGTATTTCACCTGGGAATTATGTACTGTGGGGCTGGGTTTTCATCTAGTAAATCGCGGCTCTTGGGCCACCAGCTGTGGGAGCGGGGCGTCTCATCTTGGAGCAATCTTTCTAACATTGGGTCCTCTAACAATTCGATGGTGTTCCACACCCTGATGGCTTGGTGCTGCAGTCTGATGTTTAGTGGCTGTATATTCAAGAGTTCATGGAGCTCCTGGATTGTCTGATCATATGGTGGATGGTGTTTTGCTGCTCTCCTTAGCGCCTTATTTTGTACTGCTTGCAGTTTCTGCATGTTAGTTTTCTTTANAGCAGCAGCAGCGGAACTGATGATGATGGTCCGATAGTGAGGTCTTCAGCCAGGGGAGCAGGTCAGCTGCTGGGTGGCTTGCCTGCTGCCGCTGCTGCCCGCCTTTAATGAAATACTTGACGATATAACTTATCATATGTTTATTTCTGGAACTCTAACCCCGGCGGTAATTGGTGCCAGGGCCAGGAAGACCCGAGGCGGTGGCGAGGGGCCGTGGTGACAAGTGATGACAGACAGCGACAACAGACGTAACAATTACTCCAGCGGTTATGGTGTCCCAGCGAGTACCGACCCGGGGAGGACGGAAATGTATACCTTCCCTCTTCTCCCTCACCTCATTTAGCCCGATATTTGGGAACCAGTTTCTCTCTTTCCTCACGTCTGCTTAGAAAGGTAGAGGTGCACGTGTTATGGAAGTTTGCCTAAGGTGTTGTGGGGGAAATGTCATTTCCCCCGAAGGAAATTCCGGGGATGGAAGGAAAGGAGATAGAAGGAATTTCCCCATTTCCAAAAGACGAGAGAGAGACAAATAATGTACACATGGAAATACTGGAGGGCCAGGTCCCAACTCTACACAGTAAAATAACAACATACTGGAGTGAACGACATGGAAGAAAATGCAGAAAAGAACCTGTGAAGAGCAGAGGTGCCATAGGCACAATCAGAGAACACTGTACAAACATCAGAGGTCCGCGGTTGTTCAACATCCTCCCAGCGAGTATAAGAAATATTGCCGGAACAACCGTGGACATCTTAAAGAGGAAACTAATCATTTTCTCCAAGGAGTGCCGGACCAACCGGGCTCTGGTGAATATGAGGGCCTGCGGGCCGCTCCAAGCAACAGCCTAGTGGACCAAGCTCTCACAAGAAGAGTAGAACAACTCCCAGAACCCCATCCAGCAGGTATCAACCGGGTATCGTTATAGTGAAGCGGTTCTTCTTGCTGTTGGGAAGTCTCGTACTGGATGTACTGCTAGTTAGGAACTCAAGAACGTTTTTAGCTTAATTATGTAGTCCCATACTACTAAAAGAAATCTGTTTTGGATGAGCAGAGGAGGGGAGCGCCTCCCCTCTTCTACCTGGCTACTCTCACTAGCTTTTCCCCTCTACCTGAAAAGTACGTTTGCGTGTACAGTCGTTACGCAGGGTTTTACTGGCGCATGTAGCGGGAGTGCGCGGGTCATGGAGATGCCGACTGGCAAGATACCTTGAACCTTGATGGGATTCTGGGAGTTCTAATACTCTCTAAGCCCGGCCCGAGAGCCTGGCTTGGCTCGGAGCCTTGACCAGCCTGGCTTGGCTCGTAGTGGCGGAGGTACCACCTGGCTTATGTACGGAGACATTACCAAAAAATAAGACTTGCCTGTATCCAAGACGTGGGAGCATAAGGTACATCTCCATGTCTCCCTCTCCACGAGGGAATGTCGCTGCTACAATGTTGACTAATACATAACGAATGATCTCTTGGGTGGTACCTCTTAAGAGCTTGGGGATGCACAATGAAGCCACAATGACGTGTATCTATGGGAGGGTAGCGAGGCTTACGATGGAATTCGGTTCCATTGTATGGGAAGGTTTGGTACCTCGGTCACCTTGAGTGTATGACAAGGGTATAATTTGTCCATTGACTGCGATCCCTCGGGGTTTGGCACTTTCTTGTGGTGGAGGTCGTCAGGTACTGTCTTGTGATGCTGGAGGTGGTGGTGAAGGCGTCGTAAAAACGTTACCTTGTCAGACTGTTGATGCCACGAGAGAAAAACCACATCGTTTGGATCGACAGGAAAGAATTAATGACCTTGTGTAGTGCCTGTATGGAGAGTATTGCATCTTGGAACTATGTATTGTGGGGCTTGACTGCCCCTAGAGTAGATGCAAGCTCTTGGGCCACCAGCTCTGGGGGGGGGGGCATTCTAAACCTTGGGTTTTCTAGCATGTCAATCGTGTTCCACACCGGGGAGCCGGTCGGCCGAGCGGACAGCACGCTGGACTTGTGATCCTGTGGTCCCGGGTTCGATCCCGGGCGCCGGCGAGAAACAATGGGCAGAGTTTCTTTCACTCTATGCCCCCTGTTACCTAGCAGTAAAATAGGTACCTGGGTATTAGTCAGCTGTCACGGGCTGCTTCCTGGGGGTGGAGACCTGGTCGAGGACCGGGCCGCTGGGACACTAAAAAAGCCCCGAAGTCATCTCAAGATAACCTCAAGATAACCACCCTGTTGGCTTGCTGTTGTAGTTTGAATTTATGTATCCGGTGCGCCAGTCCGGATGCAGAAGCTGTATTTAATATACGTGTATACTGTTTGATTGCCGCCACTGGTAGATCTGTCAAGACTAGTTTTTTTACGTTAATATCCGATGTCTTGTTCTTAAAACCTCTAAATGTTTCTTGGATCTGTTTGATGGTTATGTAAGCTTGTTTCAAGATGACCCTTAACCTCAACATGATACGAGGAGGTTGGATGGGGGTTTACCTTGAGATGGTTTCGGGGCTTAGCGTTCCCGGGGCCCGGTCCTCGACCAGCTGATGGTGGGATAACCAGCAGTACCCCTCCCCCCCTCAACTAATCCCTTCTCCCTGGCACCACATCAGGTCCTGCCACGCATCACTAAGCACCATCTTCAAAGACCACACCATTACCACCAGCACATGTAAACGCCCCTCAGGCATTGGTGGTGAAGGGGGGGGGGTTGATTGCACACATGCTGTGAAGGTGGGCGTGTTTACCTCGTGTCTCGCCAATTTGTCTTTAGCGAGGGATGCATATATATATATATATATAATATATATATATATATATATATATATATATATATATATATATATATATATATATATATATATATATATATATATATATATATATATATATATATATATATATATATATATATATATATATATATATATATATATAAATATAAATAATAACTGAAAATCACACCCAGAAGTGACTCGAACCCATGCTGCCAGGAGCACTCTGCAAACTGGTGTACTGGACCCGTTAACCACTTGACCATCACGACCTGACAAAAGATGATGGTAGCCGAGGCTAATTCCCCATCATCCCGCCGGCACTCTGATGGTAATCTTGGGCATGGTATTTTATCAAATCACCTCATTCTTTGGGGCACACGTGAGGAATACAAATGCGAACAAGCCTGAACGGTCCCCAGGCATATATGCAACTGAAAACTCACACCCCATAAGTGACTCGAACCCATTCTACCAGGAGCACTCTGCCACTGGTGTACAGGACCCCTTAACCACTCGACCATCACGACCGGACAAAAGATGATGGTAGCCGAGGCTAGCCGGCGGGATGATGGGGAATTAACCTGGGCTACAATCATCTTTTGTCCGATCGTGATTGTCGAGTGGTTAAGGGGTCCTGTACACCAGTGGCAGAGTGCTCCTGGCAGTATGGGTTAGTCACTTCTGGGGGGAGAGAGAGTGAGTGTGTGTGTGTGTGTGTGTGTGTGTGTGTGTGTGTGTGTGTGTGTGTGTTGTGTGGTGTGTGTGTGTGTATGTATGTATGTATGTATGTATATATATAATGTATATATATGTATATATAAAATATTGATTGTAGGTGTTGCAGCATTGTAGGTTGTGTATCCAAGACGGCCCAAGAGTGTCCAGGCGTGACACAACTGGCGGCTCTGGGAGGGAGAGTGGCAGGACACTGCCGTGTAGTGGTGCCAGTAATTACTCATTTTGCGTAGATGGTATTTCATGTTTCCGAAGTCATGATGCCAGACGCCGTGCCTTTCCGACACGAGTCGACCGTTGGCCAGCGATGTTGTGAGGTACAAGCCAAGTAAAATTATATTCGACCACGTTAAAATAACAAACCTAATTATATTTAATCGTGAAAGGTTATTGGGATAGCTCGGTCCTGCCCGCATGTCCGGAAGGGGGGGTTAGGGTGGGTGGGCGGCTCATGCCTGGTGGGAGAGGCAAGGGGGGGGGGGTAAGGTAACACTCATAACAGCATGAGAAGACGACATCCCGGACGCAGGTTCGAATCCGCGTCACGGCCCTTGTGGATTTGTTCAGAAGACGAGACTCTGAATATCCTCATAAGTATGTTCTCTCCACATGGTAGATCTGTGAGCTCTGGCAAGCTTCATTATGTATAAATGTGGATTTCATATCATTTGCAATAGATCATTGATTATTATTGTTGAGGGTTTTGGTAGCTGCATGTGAAGTTTCAGGACTGACAACCCAAATTTACAGAAACAAAACCGTAGTTGGTGAATTGTTAGGTGATGAACTCTGATGTTGCATGTGCGGTGTGTGTGTGTTGAGTATACAAGACGGTTTCGGTGTTGCACACTTCAATTTTATAGCTGTAGGCCTACTGTGTGTTGCGTGAGCTATGTGGTGGTGCTGGAGACTTGCACTGTAGCAAGAGAGGTTTACAAGCAGCATCACAGGCAAGATGGAGCCAGATGAGGGCGATAACCATCTACGCATCTGCTGATGGTTGGTGGTGGGGACTCTGCGTAGGACGCGAGGAGGAGGGTGGTTCATGGGTCTGAATTGAAATTGAATTGAAATAAGTTTATTGATGTAAAATACACACAAAGGGATGAGGTAGCTCAAGCTATTCTCACCCCGTTCAGTACATCGTGTTAATACATACATATACACACATCACAAACAATAATCATATTACCAAACATTCTGAGAGATAAACATACACATTTCCTCCTTCACGAGAAGTATGATAGTTCATGGGTCGGGAAGGTGGTCAGGGGTGGAGATGGGGGGGGGGAGGAGATGAGTTAATGGGGAGTCATGGACTCGAGTCGTGTGTTGATAGGGCCCGCGAGCCAGGTCAGGCCAGGTCAGCACGCACAGTACCCAGGACCACGGCATGCGTTGCACCTTGCAGGATGTTGCAACTAGGGTCACGGGGTTGGGTTAGCACGCGATCAAGCGGGTGATTGTGTAGGGTTCAGCCAGCCTGCCCTGGCTAGATGGGCTTTATTGAAGGGGCTGAGGTACAAGGATCATTTGGCCGAGAGTTAATTGACTGCTTGTGGCTAGTAAGTACGTGTTAGTGGTGTAGTTACCACTGCCGTCGGCCTCACCTTGGGCGTCTGACACAAACAACCTGTTCCCAGTGTCAGGTGTTGAAGGTGTTGTCATTGTCTCTTCGCTGGAATCCCACAAAAGAATAAAATATTTTTGCTGTGATGTTACAGTACTAATCGATCTTGGGAGGTGCTCGTCATCTTAGACTGGTGGTGGCGGCCACGGACACAGTAGCTGTTTTTCTTCGTGTTTTGTATCTTTTGCCATCCTTCCCATAGAAGGATGTGTGCTCCAAAGATCAGAAGTTCTACTGTGTCTTTTAAAGTTCTTCTGATATACGAAACTGTGTTGCAACCTCCAGGGATGTCTTGGTGGGCGTGATCAAACTGTCCCCTCCGGTTGACTTTACGAAAGAGAGTACAGCTGGGGTCGTTAACCAAACCGAAGGTTAGGAATAAGCGTTTACACAGCGGGAATGACTTCGTAATGGCGCTAGAGAAATGTGGAGTAGTCGATCCTAATCATTCCCCCCTGCTCCTTCTTTATCATACCTTCTGCTCCTCCCCTCTCTTGGTCCTTGTTATTGTCCCACTGCTCGAATCTTTTTGTTGTAGTGAATGAGAAGTAGGGGAGTGAGTGATCCACCTTCAGAGAAGCAGAGAGGCGTTTGATCCACCCTGTGAGGAATGCTGATGGGTTGGGAAGTGTAAACGGAGTAAGATTAATGATGCTTTGGCTGGGGTAATGTTCCTACGGCGAGAAGAGGCGTTTACCTAAAGTTACTGGAAGCATCTGGGTTAGTGACCCTTGGAGGAGTAGGCAAGCTGGAGATGGTCAGTCTCTATATCGGTTAGTCGGCCAGTCAGTCAGTCAGTCGGGTGGCTTAGCAAGCGTTAAAATGTGTGTGTGCACTAGGAGAAAGGTGGGAAGTGTGCCAAGCATGTCTGGGAGAGAGGTGTGGGGTTGACGGAGAAAGTGGGAGTTTACATAGAAGTATGGTAAGAAGTAGAGGACGCGAGGTAATGAGGTGAGTACATAAGCACATGACTTCTGGCTTCCCCCCATATGAACAAATCCACAAGGGCCGTGACGAGGATTCGAACCTACGTCCGGGAGCATCCCAGACGCTACCTTAATCGACTGAATCTCCCATATCCCTTACCTTACTAGTTTCCTGGAATACTACCTGCCTATTGGTTTACAACCAGTTTGAGGCTGCCTTCTCTCATGCTTGGTAGGATCGAATTACAGTATGGTAGTTCTCTCACTCGAAAGTAGGCCTTCTCTAGTATGATGGCTGCCAGAACTGTTTCGTTCCTGTATCCTGCAGGAGGATATATCTCCTGCAAGTTGAAGTTGATCCGTCAGTCCTGGCAGCTGACGGATCAACTCCAGGATCTAAAGATATTACAGGTGGCAATAATGATCCTTTTTTTTCTTATTCTCGTTTTTATGTGCATGTTCTCTTATTCTTTATGGCTTCATTTTGATGCGTTGGGTAGCAGGAGAGACTCTTGTCTTCATGGTCCTGGGTGAAGACCATTATTGACTAACCATCTTCAGTGTTACCCCTGCTTGAGGGACCAGGCTGTGTTTGCTGGCTTCTTGTTTTTAATGCAGTCGTCACTTTGGCTACGTCGGCGTCATGTTTATCGTGGTCTCTTATCCTTGCTCTGCTCTCATTCAAGTTATTTCCAACTTACACCGTCAAACCACAACAGCGTGATGTATCTATAATAAAATACTGAGGCTACACTATGGGATTGAACCCGCATCCCTGGAGTTGTCAGGGAGTCCAGGGATGTGGGGTTCGATCCCATTCTACGCCCTCAATAATTAGTTTTTTCTAACTTGCATATTTTTTCGTTCGTTATGTTAAATTATCTCTTGTGGTTTCGCTGAGGTATTACGACTAAAATGAAGTTAATACGAGTGTTAGAAAGTAAAATTTTACCTTAACAAAAGTGTTAAAATCTTAGCGTCACACTTTTTCAGACAGACACGTTCATGTATATTGGGATGATTTAACTGGCAGCTCCAGTACTTAGTGAAGTCCCCCCCCCCCACGATTACAGCCAGAGACTCAAGGAAGTGCACTCTACACTGACAGACAAAGACCAGGTCCCAAATTTGCACAGTAAAATTACAAAATACCGGAGGGAAAAATACGACGGAAAATGCAGAGTAAATCCGTTGAAGAGTAGAAGCGCCATTGATGCAGTCAGAGATGGGGTGAAGAGAGAGAGAGAGAGAGAGAGAGAGAGAGAGAGAGATACTCATAAGAACACTGTATGAACATCAAAGGTCCAAGGCTATTCAATATCCTCCCACAACCGCAAGAATTATTGTTGGTACACAAGTGGACGCGACCAAGAGAAAATTACTCATTCCTGCAAGAAGTGCCATGAAGTAGAGGAAGGTTGTGGTGGATGTGTGGACCCGCGGTAACTTGGGTCACGGTATCTGAGGTCGGGCTGGGCTAGTACAACAACTCCAGGAACCCACTCCAGGTATAGACAGATAAACATTGACACACAGACGGACAGACATAGAGAGGGGGTGAAGAGAGAGAGAGAGAGATACTCTTAAGAACGCGAGCGTTAATCTGAGCAAGAGGAGGATGTGGAAAATGACCCGTTCATTAAAGCCGTTCCCTGGTCCCAGGTACCAGATAACAAAGCACAAAAACATCCATAATGGTGCGAATGTTTGTAGCACATAGCGCGGTAATAGTATGCAATAGACTTGACTAACAGATTAATAAACTGGCTTAAAACTCCAATTGAAGATCATTTGAAAGTGTGCGAAGCTTGTTGGCTCCCGTGGGCGGCTCTGCCAGTGCTGCTCCTACTCCCTAAATGTTAAGAGGCTTTTATGACTTAATCTGACCAAGGTAAATAAAATATTTAAAGAGCCTTAATCCACGGTTACGGCGAAATATAAAATATTTTTATGAGATGTTTGTGTGGTGGAGGCAGACGTTGGAACAGCCGCCCACCACACGGTCCTTCCTCTTCCACGACAAATGTGCGGGTCTCTCTCTCTGGCAGCGGTCGATAACATCGTAAATGCCTTTTCAATCGCCAATTGAAAACCACGGATGGCTTATCTGGCATAATGACCCTCATTTGGAGGCGTAAATCAGATGGCCATGTAGCATTAAACGTCAGAGGTGAGAGAGTGGCCCTCGACCAGGATTGGAGGTTGGGCCTTAGACTCTGTTGCTTGCGTCTCCCCATCTACCGCCGCCAGGAATTTCGAGTTAGCAGGGAGGACGCGCCAGGTCCCAGGCGGCAATATTGGCCACTTAGCAATTGATTGCCTAAAACAAAGCGAGTGAGTTATGAGCGTTCCTTTGAACCGTAGTATTCCAGAGGCAGGCTCCGCTTCGTGCATGTGTCGGTACTGTGCACCTGTGTACCACGCTTGTGATCCCCCTCCCCTCCCTGGTGACCTCTTGTACTAAGGGGGGTCTGTACTGCCACTATTATAGCTAAGGGGGGTCTATATTACCACCATTATAGTAAGGGGGGTCTACTGCCACCATTATAGCTAAGGGGGGTCTATATTACCACCATTATAGCTAAGGGGGGTCTACTGCCACCATTATAGCTAAGGGGGGTCTATACCACCATTATAGCTAAGGGGGGTCTACTGCCACCATTATAGCTAAGGGGGGGTCTATATTACCACCATTATAGCTAAGGGGGGTCTACTGCCACCATTATAGCTAAGGGGGGTCTATATTACCACCATTATAGCTAAGGGGGGTCTGCACTGCCATCATTATAACTAAGGGGCGTCTATACTACCACATTATAGCTAAGGGGGGCCTGTACTACCACCATTATAGTTAAGGGCCTGTACTACCACCATTATAGTTAAGGGGGGCCTGTACTACCACCATTATAGCTAAGGGGGACCTGTACTACCACCATTATAGTTAGGGGGGCTGTACTACCACATTATAGCTAAGGGGGACCTGCACTGCCACCATTATAGTTAAGGAGGGCCTGTACTACCACCATATAGCTAAGGGGGGCCTGTACTACCACCATTATAGCTAAGGGAGGCCTGTACTACCACCATTATAGCTGAGGGGGGCCTGTACTACCAACATTATAGCTAAGGGGGACCTGTACTACCACCATTATGTTAAGGGGGGCCTGTACTACCACCATTATAGCTAAGGGGGGCCTGTACTACCACCATTATAGCTAAGGGGGGTCTGTACTGCCACCATTATAGTTAAGGGGGACCTGTACTGCCACCATTATAGTTAAGGGGGGCCTGTACTACCACCATTATAGCTAAGGGGGGCCTGTACTACCACCATTATAGCTAAAGGGGGTCTGTACTACCACCATTATAGCTAAGGGGGCCTGTACTACCAACATTATAGCAAAGGGGGACCTGTACTACCACCATTATAGCTAAGGGGGGGCCTGTACTACCACCATTATAGCTAAGGGGGGCCTGTACTACCACCATTATAGCTAAGGGGGACCTGTACTACCACCATTATAGCTAAGGGGGACCTGTACTACCACCATTATAGCTAAGGGGGGCCTGTACTACCACCATTATAGCTAAGGGGGGCCTGTACTACCACCATTATAGCTAAGGGGGGCTGTACTACCACCATTATAGCTAAGGGGGACCTGTACTACCACCATTATAGCTAAGGGGGACCTGTACTGCCACTAACATTTCCCCGGGCGGTAACCTTTAGATAAGGTTGCACAAGACGTGCCCAAATAGTTCTCTACGTCACATGCTGTGTGGTCTACACTTTATAATACAACAGAACTACATATTTTATCATAAAGATACACACAAAAAGAGTAGATATTGCAGAAAGCATCACTGCCATGCTTTGATGGCTGAAATGACGCATTCCAATTTTGCTCGACAAGAATATTCATGTAACCTCCGTTGCAATTCACTGATCCTAATGGAGGTTAGGATTAGTTAGGGGTTTAGGGTTGACACTAGAAGATATAGCGTCACAATGGCTTACTCTAACAGCCCCATCCAAAGATGGAGGAATTATTGACCTGGATAACATGCAGAGGTCTATTACTGCCCAAGTCCATTCAGTAAGACATGGGAATTATGGCAACATTTAATATATTTAAATCTACATATTGAGCGCAGGCGAGAGACTTTTATATTTTAGTTATACCGGAAAAGTATTTGGTTCCAGATTGCTCAAGGAAATAATCCCTACGAGGCCAGCGCCCGGGGCATGATGGGAAGTGCAAAGTACCAAAATGATAGGGAGTGGAAAGAGTCGAGGTGCAATAGATACGCATGAGCGCTCAAGATGTTTCGACACACTCTTCCTCTAAACATAAGGCTCATTAAGTGGTCGACTTCTTACGGGTTCAAAAGAGAACTTGTAAACGCCTCCAGAGGATACCTGATCAAGCTGAGGTCGGTGGTAATAACGGTAAAGTAGGACGGTGGATACTAAATTTTCTGTCGAGCAGAACACACAGTAACAGTCAACCATATACAATAGTCAAGGGCAGTTAAAAGCTCTGTACCCAAGATACAGTCTTTGCACCACTGCTTTTCTTTATTCTCATATCAGATATAGACAAAATATACATGTCACAGCTTCGTATCATCCTTTGCAAATGACAAAAATCAGCATGAAAAATTACCTCTGCTGAAGACATTATAAAACTACAAGTAGATATTAAGGAAGTTTTCGACTGGCAACTTGTGATGTTAACAGTGATAAATTCCAGATACTCAGTACGGTAAAAATGAGGACCTTAAACATATACAGGGTACAAACACAATAAAATCTGCCCATAGTAGGAAAGCAGCATGTAAAGGATTTGGGAATAATGATGTCTGACGACCTAACGTTTAGGAGCGTAACAAGCAAATATGCGTCAGCCAAAAATGCTAGGATGATTGCGAGAACTTTCAAATCCAGGGATCCCATCACAATGGTTGTACAGTTCATCCAAAATCACTTGTGCTGTCCCGTCTCGAGTACTGCTCAATACTCACTTCCCCCTTCAGAGCAGGAGAGATTGCTGAAATAGTGAGTACAGAGAACATATACGGCATACATAGACGCGTAAAGCACCTAAATTATTGGGATCGTCTCAAGCTCTCCAAATGTACTCACTAGAAAGGAGACGAGAGAGATATCAAATAATATATAATATACGTGGAAGAGACTGGAGGCCATGGTCCCAAATTACACAGTAAAATAACAGCATACTAGAGTGAACGGTTAGGAAGAAAAAATGCAGAATAGAACCAGTGAAGAGCAGAGGTGCCATAGGACAATCAGATAACACTGTATAAACATCAGAGGTCCACGGTTGCTCAACATCCTCCCAGCGACTATAAGAAATATTGCCGGAAAACCACGGACATCTTCAAGAGGAAACTAGATTGTTTCTCCAAGGAGTGCCGGGCCAACTGGGCTGTGGTGGGTATGTGGGCTGCGGGCCGCTCCAAGCAACAGCTTAGTGGACCAAACTCTCACAAGTCAAGCCTGGCCTCGGGCCGGGCTTGGGGAGTAGAACAACTCCCAGAACCCCTTCCAGCAGACCAACCTGGTTAAAGACCGAGCCACGAGAACATTGATTCCCGGGACCAACAACAGGTGGGCATACACTTTGTCTACACGATAGTGTCACGCCAGTGTATCCTACCTTGCCTGGTTCCGGGGATCCATGTCCATGCTGACCCGTCTCGACCAGGCCTCCTGGATGGTCTGGTCAACCAGGCTGTTAGACGCCGCTGCACACAGTCTAACGTATATATCATACCCGTTGATCAGTTATCCTTTGAAGGTGTTGATCAAATTCTCTTTGAAACACTGTATGAAGTCAGTTAATCATGCCCCTGTGTATTAATAAGGCAGCCAGTACTTCCAGAACCTACACAGTCCCAGTACAAGGCAGCAGAGCCAACACAGTCCCAGTACCAGCAGCAGAACCAACACAGTCCCAGTACCAGGCAGCAGAGCCAACACAGTCCCAGTGCAGGCAGCAGACCAACACTGTCCCAGTACCAGCACGCAGAACCAACACAGTCCAGTACCAGGCAGCAGAACCAACACTGTCCCAGTACCAGGCAGCAGAGCCAACACAGTCCCAGTACCAGGCAGCAGAGCCAACACAGCCCCAGTACCAGGCAGCAGAACCAACACTGTCCCAGTACCAGGCAGCAGAACCAACACAGTCCCAGTACCAGGCAGCAGAACCAACACAGTCCCAGTACCAGGCAGCAGNCCCTCACTCAAAACGTTGTCATAGGCCTTGACGTGACAATAGAGGTTGAAGCTGCCTGATGGTCCGTCTGGGTTCCAGATAGTTCCTCCATTAATCAATTATGTGGTTGGTTCCATCTTGTTAGCAGAGAGGGCGTTATCCGCCTTGTTAGTAACTACCTCCCCCGCTCCCCCCACCCCCCCTCTACGCTGGCCCCCACTATAAGCATCACTCCATCCTTTCACACTATTCATTCTATTTCCTTCTCTTCCGGCCGGTAATATCACAATTACTTACCCTATCCGTCAATGGGATTTTAGTGGGGGAATATGTGTGTGTATGGTAAGTGTTATTTAGGGAGATTCTGGCTGTCCTGTGGTTAGGAAAGTTGGAGAGAGGAGGAGGGGGGGGAGGGGGAGGTTAGGCCTGTGGTTAGTGAAAGATGAGGTGGATGGGTTTGGATTGGGGATGGGGAGGGTTCGACCAGTCTCCATGGTGTAGTAGTAAGACACTCGCCTGGCGTTCCGCGAGCGTTTTGTCATGGGTTCGTATCCTGGCCGGGGAGGATTTAGTGGGCGCAAATCCTTAACTGTAGCCTCTGTTTAACTCAACAGTAAAATGGGTACTTAGTTGTAACAACAATTTTTCGCGGCGGGGATCGTATTCCAGGGACCTGCCCGAAACGCTACGCGTACTAGTGGCTGTACAAGAATGTAACAACTCTTGTATATATCTAAAAAAAAAAATGTGTCGAGTTTGGATAGTCAGTGGAGGAGAGTTGTAGAATAGAAGTGGAGGGATGATGGAAATAGGAGCGGGGAATAAGAGAGTGACCCCTGTACCGAAGGGGGGACCCCTGTGCTCCCCCTGCAAGCTTGTGATGGGTAATTAATGGAAGCAGTGAATGAGTGGCCGTGACGGGCACGGTCAGAGCCCATGGGACACTTCCCCCTCTCGCCCTGGCGGTCTCCTCAAATGGATCTGATGCTGAGTAATGAGACAACACACCGCTCTTGTTATCAGATGATGCCTTCTGCTTGACTGGGGACGTTAGGTCCTTGTGGTGGTGCTAGTGCTGCTGGTGGTGGTGGTACAGCAGCTGGCGCAGTGCCACACCACCTGCCGCACATCAAGAATACATAAAGTCTAAAACAATTATGATTTGACCGCTTTAAACTCCATTAATGTGTGTTTTATTCAGAAACCCTCATGGGAGAACAGAAAATCCATCTGGAAAGTTAAAATCGGATCAAAAACTTTATTCGTTAATGGTTGTACATTTATAATAAAGTTTTGGCACACTTGAGGTATACTCCAGGTATAACATGTAATCATTAATTATATTACTTATATATATAATTATATATTATATAATCAAGAGTTAAAGCTTTATTTCTGTTGTTTATGAGAATTCCAGTTTTGGCTGGAGTGAACTGGCGAACATTACAACCTTAGAGACATATATATGGTTGACATCGTCGTTATTGTGCTGGTTTACACACTATTAGGCTGGGTAAAGTAATCACGTTCGTAATACCCTAATTGTGAGTTACTTATGAATTGCCACAGAACCATTATCGTTCACTGATGAATTGTGGGATAATTTTGGCGATTTTAATCCGAGGCCGCAAGGGATTACTTTAGGATTATCCCAGGCAGACGAGATTACTCACTGACTGGGTGGTTAAAGTGGGATTTGCTTTTCATAACCATTTCCGCCATTTATCGTGCCACTTGGTCATAAATCGTAGGGGGGGGGGGAGGGGGAGGGCTGTACTTGTTGTCCTTGTTCGGATGGCAGCCATAATGTTTTATTAAGTTTGAAATTTTATACTTGTTCATCTAGTTTTTAGTTGTTCTTTGTTATTAAAGGTAAATTTGACTTATCTCTTCTCCTCCACACTGTTGTTTATCTCCTCTTTCTATAGTTGTCGTCCTAGCGCCTCTCCTCTTTCTCCTCCCCGCTTTCCTTACTCTTGCACCCCCCTCCTCCTCCCTCCCCCCCTTCTTCCCCCCCCCCTTCTCTTCCCCCCCCTTTCCATCTCCCGCCCCACCCACTTCTACCCCACTGACACATTCCTAAACTACAAGGAACTATTACTTAAGATAAAATATGGAAGTGGGATGGGGTCCCGCATCTCTGGGGGTCACCAGGCTCAAGGGATTAGGCTTCCACCACATTGTAAAACTTTTTCTTTCTTGAGTAAATCACGTTCTTGTGATTTCCTTGTACAATATTACTTAATGTAACATTTCTATAACATGTCTTGCCACCCGATTCCTCCCCCCCCCCTTTCTCTTCTCTTCTTCTTCTCTCCTCTCTTCTCTCTCTCTCTCTCTACTGACCTTTACTCAGCGTTGTTTTGGTTAGGCCGGCGTGTTGTTGGTTTCCGGGGGTCGTGGGGCGGACCTGTTGCTCCAACAGTGCTCGGCTGGAATTTGTTGATTTTTTTATGCTAGTGGCTAGCGAGATGCCGTCGCCCGTTCCCCACTCCTCGCGCCTGTTGTGTCTGGGGGTAGGGAAAGATGGTGTGCCATTAGTCCAGCTTGGACAGGCCTGGTTTTACATCTGGTTGTGTAGGTCGCGTGAGCGTAGCAGGGCTGCTGGCAATGTTCCGTTGGTGATATCCACGTGTCCGCGTCTTGAATGGTCAACTGGGCTCTGGGGTGAAGTAATGTAGCAAGGTGGTGGTTATCAATATTTTATTGTAAAACATTGGTATCACCAACATTGTTATTTCACGTCATGGCGTGTAGCATCAGGGATTATGGCCAGTACTAAATGCTTCTTGTAATCCACTGTTATGTACCGGTGGTGCTGACTGGGGTCTGAGTATACATGCATGTATGCATGCATACATGCATATATACGCGCGCGCGCGCACACACACACACACACACACACACACACACACACACACACACACACACACACACACACACACACACACACACACACACACACACACACACACACCACACACACACACACCACACACACACACACCACACACACACACACACACACAACACACACACACACACACACACACACACACACACACACACACACACACACACACACACACACACACACACACACACACACACACACACCACACAACACACACACACACACACCACACACACACACACACACACACACACGCGCGCGCGCGCATCTACATCATTTTCTACCTGTGATGGTAATACATTAAATTAATAACAGTTGCCAGTTGAGTGTAGAGTGGAGAGGTGTGGAGGCTACACTCCACACAGGCTCCCCACTCCACCTCCGGGGTGCTCTAACTACGGTATATCATACCTGCTAACTAGTTCACTCACAAGAATGTGGTCGTTAGTAACCAAGACGAATTACTGTACATTCATCTACCGATCTGAAGGGAAGATAAATAGTTTGGGTGAGGCCTACGCTGAATATTGAACTCTCCCGGCTGATTGATTGTAAATCTCTAACATTACCACCGACGACCTCAGAATACAGTTTACATGTACTGTAGCCTACTGTACTGTCGGTACATCTACTGCCAGAGATAATAAGATTGTTTTGATACAATGTGAGGCGTCAACCCGTTCTCGCAAATTCGTATAGTCAATATTGACTTATTAAATACGTGCATAGGTGACATACTGAACATAATAGTTTACCTTGAAAAGCTTCATAGAAAACACCGACCTTACCTAACCTTGTTAGTATGTTAAGATAAGCATCTTATAGCTTCGTAATTACAATTGTTACTTAACCTATTATAGGTATAGGTTAAGTAATAATTGTCATTACGAAGCTATAAGATGCTTATCTTAACATACTAACAATATGTTACCTATGCACGTATTTAATAAGTCAATATTGACTATACGAATTTGCGAGGACGGGTTGGAGGCGTTATGGTACAGACTTGTGTGGAGTTAACTTGTCTTCAGCCTGGGGAGTTTATGGTTACGGTTCGCAAGCGTAGCTGACAAGAATACCTTTCCAAGGGTTAAGTGTGGTGATGGGATTAGAACATTGTTAGTAAGGATCTAGCTCTGTCCCTGTTTTTTTTTTTTTTGTCCCCTTAACTCCCCTTGCCACTTCGGGGGGGATAAGGGTACTGATCTAGAGGAGCCCAGCGACCCAGCCACAGGGCATGGGCCGCATAGGCCCCGCAGCAATAACCCTAAATCGACTTGAGAATGGTCCAGGACGGACCAAAACGTCGTCGTCCCTTCACCTTCTAGTGTGTGGTCTGGTCAACATACTTTAGCCACGTTATTGTGACTCATCGCCTGCGTAACCCTAAAAACATATTACAACTAAAAACAAACTAAAATTCATATATGTGGCCTACGATGTAAGGAAAAAAACACATGGAGATATAAAAAAGATATATACTAAAATATAACATATAAAGAAAAATATAATAGGGGCATGCTAACAAAGAGAATGACTTGCGTCTCAAAATGAGACGATCAGCCTTTACATGTCATGCGCGCATGGAAAGTAAGTCATGGGGAAGGCATGCCTGGCTTGAACTGATTAAGTCCCCGGAGAGGCAAAAGGAACATGCGCGCATGTGTCCTTCCGGCCGTAGCTTATCCTCTCACGGGTTGGGTCAAGCCACCCACCATCTCCAAAACAGCCACTGGGGAAGTGGTACCCCAAGATGACGTTCGGCACCCTAGTCGGAGTCCACTCACCCTGGTTTCTTCCTGGGTGTTCAGGGTACAAGAGTAAGGCCACCCGTGCCCATGTCCAGGGGTGATCATACCTTACCTTGTGAAAGTTCCAGGGCTTAGCGTCCCCGCGGCCCGGTCACCGCTCCACACACTGTGTATCACGTGTGTGTACCCACCTATTTGTGCTTGCGGGGGGTTGAGCTTTGTTCCTGGTCCCACCTCTCAACTGTCAATCGACTCATATCTACATTTGAAACTGTGTATGGAGTCAGCCTCCACCACATCACTGCCTAATGCATTCCAATTACTAACTACTCTGACACTGAAACAATTCTTTCTAATGTCTCTGTGGCTCATTTGGGTACTAAGTTTCCACCTGTGTCCCCTTGTTCGCGTCCCACCCGTGCTGAAGAGTTTGTCTTTGTCTACCCTGTCAATTCCCCTGAGAATTTTGTAGGTGGTTATCATGTCTCCCCCTTACTCTTCTGTTTTCCAGGAACGTGAGGTTCAGCTAGTTCAGCCTTTCCTCGTAGCTCATAGCTCTCAGTTCCGAGACAAGTCTGGTGGCATACCGCTGAATCTTCGCTAACTTTGTCTTGTGTTTAACTAGATTTGGACTCCAGGCAGGAGCTCCATATTCCAGAATTGGTCTGACATAAGTGGTATACAGGGTCCTGAACGATTCCTTACACAAGTTTCTAAAGGCAGTCCTTATGTTGACCAACCTAGCATATGCCGCTGATGATATTCTTTTGATGTGGGCCTCGGGGACAGGTTCGGTGTGATATCAACCCCCAGATCTCTCTCTCTATTTGACTCTTGCAGGATTTCACCTCCCAGATGGTAACTTGTGTTCAGCCTGTGTGTGTGTGTGTTCATGTGGTTCTGTTAGAGCTTGTTCTAGTTGTGTTGGTGGTGGAGCCTTTTACCAGCCGTGTGTTGCCTACTTACCTTGTGGCGATTTCGGTTATCAACGTCCACGCGGCCCGGAGACCTGGTTGCTGGACTGGTCAACCAGGCTGTTGGACGCGGCTGCTCGCAGCCTGACGTATCAATCACAGCCTAGTTAATCAGGTATCCTTCGGAGTTGTTTATCGAGTTCTCTCGTGAACGCCGCGAGAGATCGGCCAGTGTAGAAGAATTGGACCTTTGATGTTTGTAGAGTTTATAATACATATTATGTACTCAGTGTACCTATTGCAACCTCGGAATTCATTGAGGGATGTGGTTGTACTCGCCTAGTTGTACTTGTCCAGATTCCAAACCCTTTTTTTGGCCCGTATAACATTCTTTGAGGCGTTACATAATTCTTTCTTAGGCATTCTTTTTAAATTCAGTCTATCTTCTACCATTGCTCAAGTGGTCACTACTGCCTGTGACCCCTCGGGCACCACACGCGAGAAATAACCTTATCTGATTTACCTTGTCGATTACTCCGGATGCTTTGTCGTTATAATTGTTCTCTCGGCTTCCATTTATTGAGTGATACGAGGAAGAACTAGCTGCTTCTCTGTTGCGGTGGCATACCTGCGGACTTGTCTCTCGGTCGCTCGCTCACCTTCTCTCCTTAATCATCTGGGCGACTATGAATTTGGGTTGCTTGTCCTTGAGGTGTGGTCACAATTGTTATTGTGGTACATGCCAGTGAATACTGCCGCTGCTGCCACCACCATCACAGCC
>WNGS01167840.1:3293353-3305402 GCA_020271785.1 Procambarus virginalis | reverse complement strand
TAAAAGTCAATCGAGGAAAAAAATACAAGAATTAATCAAACCCACAAAAAGACCACGAGGAAAAATAATAAAGCGAGAGAAATCTAACATAAATTTCACCAGACAGATAATCTCTCCGCTGGGTCCGTAAAGCCGTAAAAACATTAATATTTAAAGCAACTCAAATTCCCAACACAACTTCTGCTGACTCCTGGGGCTGTGTGGTTCTGCTGCCTGGTACTGGGACTGTGTTGGTTCTGCTGCCTGGTACTGGGACTGTGTTGGTTCTGCTGCCTGGTACTGGGACTGTGTTGGTTCTGCTGCCTGGTACTGGGACTGTGTGGTTCTGCTGCTGGTACTGGGACTGTGTTGGTTCTGCTGCCTGGTACTGGGACTGTGTTGGTTCTGCTGCCTGGTACTGGGACTGTTGGTTCTGTGCCTGGTACTGGGACTGTGTTGGCTCTGCTGCCTGGTACTGGGACTGTGTTGGCTCTGCTGCCTGGTACTGGGACTGTGTGGTGCTGCTGCCTGGTACTGGGGCTGTGTTGGCTCTGCTGCTGGTACTGGGACTGTGTTGGCTCTGCTGCTGGTACTGGGACTGTGTTGGCTCTGCTGCCTGGCATGGGACTGTGTTGCTCTGCTGCCTGGCACTGGGACTGTGTTGGCTCTGCTGCCTGGCACTGGACTGTGTGGCTTGCTGCCTGGCACTGGGACTGGTGGGCTCTGCTGCCTGGCACTGGGACTGTGTTGGCTGCTCTGCTGCCTGGCACTGGGACTGTGTTGGCTCTGCTGCCTGGCACTGGGACTGTGTTGGCTCTGCTGCCTGGCACTGGGACTGTGTTGTGGCTCTGCTGCCTGGCACTGGGACTGTGTTGGTTCTGCTGCTGGTACTGGGACTGTGTTGGCTCTGCTGCCTGGCACTGGGACTGTGTTGGCTCTGCTGCTGGTACGGGACTGTGTTGGTTCTGGAAGTACTGCTGCCTTAATACATAGGGGCATGATTAACTGACTTCATACAGTGTTTCAAAAGAGAATTTGATCAACACCTTCAAAGGATAACTGATCAACAGGTTATGATATATACGTTAGACTGTGTGCAGCGGCGTCTAACAGCCTGGTTGACCAGACCATCCAGGAGGCCTGGTCAGAGACGGGTCAGCATGGACATTGATCCCCGGAACCAGGGCAAGGTAGGATACACTGGCGTGACACCGTATCGTGTACACAAAGTGTATGCCTACCTGTTGTTGGTCCCGGAATCAATGTTCCCGTGGCCCGGTCTTTAACGAGGCTGGTCTGCTGGATGGGGTTCTGGGAGTTCTACTCCCCAAGCCCGGCCGAGGCCAGGCTTGACTTGTGAGAGTTTGGTCCACCAGGCTGTTGCTTGGAGCGTCCCGCAGGCCCACATACCCACCACAGCCCAGTTGGCCGGCACTCCTTGAGGAAACAGTCCAGTTTCCTCTTGAAGATGTCTACGGTTGTTTCGGCAATATTTCTTATAGTCGCTGGGAGGATGTTGAACAACCGTGGACCTCTGATGTTTATACAGTGTTCTCTGATTGTGCCTATGGCACCTCTGCTCTTCACTGGTCCTATTCTGCATTTTCTTTCCGACCGTTCACTCTAGTATGGTGTTATTTACTGTGTAGATTTGGGACCTGGGCCTCCAGTCTTTTCCACGTATATATATAATATTTGATCTCTCTCTCTCGTCTCCTTTCTAGTGAGTACATTTGGAGAGCCTGGAGACGATCCCAATAATTAGGTGCTTTATCGCGTCTATGTATGCCGTATATGTTCTCTGTACTCCCTCTATTTCAGCAATCTCTCCTGCTCTGAAGGGGGGAAGTGAGTACTGAGCAGTACTCGTGACGGGACAGCACAAGTGATTTGGATAGCACTGTACAACCATTGTGATGGGATCCCTGGATTTGAAAGTTCTCGCAATCCATCCTAGCATTTTTGGCTGACGCAATATTTGCTTGGTTACGCTCCCTAAACGTTAGGTCGTCAGACATCATTATTCCCAAATCCTTTACATGCTGCTTTCCTACTATGGGCAGATTTGATTGTGTTTTGTACCCTGTATTATGTTTAAGGTCCTCATTTTTACCGTACCTGAGTATCTGGAATTTATCACTGTTAAACATCACAAGTTGCCCAGTCGAAAACTTCCTTAATATCTACTTGTAGTTTTATAATGTCTTCAGCAGCGGTAATTTTCATGCTGATTTTTGTCATTTGCAAAGGATGATACGAAGCTGTGACATGTATATTTGTCTATATCTGATATGAGAATAAAGAAAAAGCAGTGGTGCAAAGACTGTATCTTGAGGTACAGAGCTTTTAACTGCCCTTGGACTATTGTATATGGTTGACTGTTACTGTGTGTTCTGCTCGACAGAAAATTTAGTATCCACCGTCCTACTTTACCAGTTATTACCACCGACCTCAGCTTGATCAGGTATCCTCTGGAGGCGTTTACAAGTTCTCTTTTGAACCCCGTAAGAAGTCGACCACTTAATGAGCCTTATGTTTAGAGGAAGAGAGTGTCGAAACATCTTGAGCGCTCATGCGTATCTATTGCACCTCGACTCTTTCCACTCCCTATCATTTTGGTACTTTGCACTTCCCGTCATGCCCGGGCGCTGGCCTCGTAGGGATTATTTCCTTCTGCAAATCTGGAGCCAAATTACTTTTCCGGTATAACTAAATATAAACGTCTCTCGCCTGCGCTCAATATGTAGATTTAAATATATTAAATGTTGCCAATAATTCCCATGTCTTACTGAATGGACTTGGGCAGTAATAGACCTCTGCATGTTATCCAGGTCAATAATTCCTCCATCTTCGGATGGGGCTGTTAGAGTAAGCCATTGTGACGCTATATCTTCTAGTGTCAACACTAAACCCCTAACTAATCCTAACCTCCATTAGGATCAGTGAATTGCAACGGAGGTTACATGAATATTCTTATCGAGCAAAATTGGAATGCGTCACTTCAGCCATCAAAGCATGGCAGTGATGCTTTCTGCAATATCTACTCTTTTTGTGTGTATCTGTATGATAAAATATGTAGTTCTGTTGTATTATAAAGTGTAGACCACACAGCATGTGACGTAGAGAACTATTTGGGCACGTCTTGTGCAACCTTATCTAAAGGTTACCGCCCGGGGAAATGTTAGTGGCAGTACAGACCCCCCTTAGCTATAATGGTAGTAGTACAGACCCCCTTAGCTATAATGGTGGTAGTATAGACCCCCCTTAGCTATAATAGTGGCAGTACAGACCCCCCTTAGCTATAATAGTGGCAGTACAGACCCCCCTTAGCTATAATGGTGGCAGTACAGACCCCCCTTAGCTATAATAGTGGCAGTATAGACCCCTCTTAGCTATAATAGTGGCAGTACAGACCCCCCTTAGCTATAATAGTGGCAGTACAGACCCCTCTTAGCTATAATGGTGGCAGTATAGACCCCCTTAGCTATAATAGTGGCAGTACAGACCCCCCTTAGCTATAATAGTGGCAGTACAGACCCCCTTAGCTATAATGGTGGTAGTACAGACCCCCTTAGCTATAATGGTGGTAGTATAGACCCCCTTAGCTATAATAGTGGCAGTACAGACCCCCCTTAGCTATAATGGTGGCAGTACAGACCCCCTTAGTACAAGAGGGTCACCAGGGAGGGGGAGGGGGATAACAAGGCGTGGTACACAGGTGCACAGTACCGACACATGCACGAAGCGGAGCCTGCCTCTGGAATACTACGGTTCAAAGGAACGCTCATAACTCACTCGCTTTGTTTTAGGCAAATCAATTGCTAAGTGGCCAATTGCCGCCTGGGACCTGGCGCGTCCTCCCTGCTAACTCGAAATTCCTGGCGGCGGTAGATGGGGAGACGCAAGCAACAGAGTCTAAGGCCCAACCTCCAATCCTGGTCGAGGGCCAACTCTCTCACCTCTGACGTTTAATGCTACATTGGCCATATGATTTTACGCCTCCAATGAGGGTCATGATGCCAGATAAGCCATCCGTGGTTTTCAATTGGCGATGAAAAAGGCATTTACGATGTTATCGACCGCTGCCAGAGAGAGAGACCCGCACATTTGTCGTGGAAGAGGAAGGACCGTGTGGTGGGCGGCTGTTCCAACGTCTGCCTCCACCACACAAACATCTCATAAAAATATTTTATATTTCGCCGTAACCGTGGATTAAGGTCTTTAAATATTTTATTTAACCTTGGTCAGATTAAGTCATAAAAGCCTCTTAACATTTAGGGAGTAGGAGCAGCACTGGCAGAGCCGCCCACGGGAGCCAACAAGCTTCGCACACTTTCAAATGATCTTCAATTGGAGTTTTAAGCCAGTTTATTAATCTGTTAGTCAAGTCTATTGCATACTATTACCGCGCTATGTGCTACAAACATTCGCACCATTATGGACGTTTTTGTGCTTTGTTATCTGGTGCCTGGGGACCAGGGAACGGCTTTAATGAACGGGTCATTTTCCACATCCTCCTCTTGCTCAGATTAAACGCTCGCGTTCTTAAGAGTATCTCTCTCTCTCTCTCTTCACCCCCTCTCTATGTCTGTCCGTCTGTGTGTCTATGTTTATCTGTCTATACCTGGAGTGGGTTCCTGGAGTTGTTGTACTAGCCCAGCCCGACCTCAGATACCGTGACCCAAGTTACCGCGGGTCCACACATTCACCACAACCTTCCTCTACTTCATGGCACTTCTTGCAGGAATGAGTAATTTTCTCTTGGTCGCGTCCACTTGTGTACCAACAATAATTCTTGCGGTTGCTGGGAGGATATTGAATAGCCTTGGACCTTTGATGTTCATACAGTGTTCTTAAGAGTATCTCTCTCTCTCTCTTCACCCCATCTCTGACTGCATCAATGGCGCTTCTACTCTTCAACGGATTTACTCTGCATTTTCCGTCGTATTTTTCCCTCCGGTATTTTGTAATTTTACTGTGCAAATTTGGGACCTGGTCTTTGTCTGTCAGTGTAGAGTGCACTTCCTTGAGTCTCTCTGGCTGTAATCGTGGGGGGGGGGGGGGACTTCACTAAGTACTGGAGCTGCCAGTTAAATCATCCCAATATACATGAACGTGTCTGTCTGAAAAAGTGTGACGCTAAGATTTTAACACTTTTGTTAAGGTAAAATTTTACTTTCTAACACTCGTATTAACTTCATTTTAGTCGTAATACCTCAGCGAAACCACAAGAGATAAGTTTAACATAACGAACGAAAAAATATGCAAGTTAGAAAAAACTAATTATTGAGGGCGTAGAATGGGATCGAACCCCACATCCCTGGACTCCCTGACAACTCCAGGGATGCGGGGTTCAATCCCATAGTGTAGCCTCAGTATTTTATTATAGATACATCACGCTGTTGTGGTTTGACGGTGTAAGTTGGAAATAACTTGAATGAGAGCAGAGCAAGGATAAGAGACCACGATAAACATGACGCCGACGTAGCCAAAGTGACGACTGCATTAAAAACAAGAAGCCAGCAAACACAGCCTGGTCCCTCAAGCAGGGGTAACACTGAAGATGGTTAGTCAATAATGGTCTTCACCCAGGACCATGAAGACAAGAGTCTCTCCTGCTACCCAACGCATCAAAATGAAGCCATAAAGAATAAGAGAACATGCACATAAAAACGAGAATAAAGAAAAAAAGGATCATTATTGCCACCTGTAATATCTTTAGATCCTGGAGTTGATCCGTCAGCTGCCAGGACTGACGGATCAACTTCAACCTGCAGGAGATATATCCTCCTGCAGGATACAGGAACGAAACAGTTCTGGCAGCCATCATACTAGAGAAGGCCTACTTTCGAGTGAGAGAACTACCATACTGTAATTCGATCCTACCAAGCATGAGAGAAGGCAGCCTCAAACTGGTTGTAAACCAATTGGCAGGTAGTATTCCAGGGAAACTAGTAAGGTAAGGGATATGGGAGATTCAGTCGATTAAGGTAGCGTCTGGGATGCTCCCGGACGTAGGTTCGAATCCTCGTCACGGCCCTTGTGGATTTGTTCATATGGGGGGAAGCCAGAAGTCATGTGCTTATGTACTCACCTCATTACCTCGCGTCCTCTACTTCTTACCATACTTCTATGCAAACTCCCACTTTCTCCGTCAACCCCACACCTCTCTCCCAGACATGCTTGGCACACTTCCCACCTTTCTCCTAGTGCACACACACATTTTAACGCTTGCTAAGCCACCCGACTGACTGACTGACTGACTGGCCGACTAACCGATATAGAGACTGACCATCTCCAGCTTGCCTACTCCTCCAAGGGTCACTAACCCAGATGCTTCCAGTAACTTTAGGTAAACGCCTCTTCTCGCCGTAGGAACATTACCCCAGCCAAAGCATCATTAATCTTACTCCGTTTACACTTCCCAACCCATCAGCATTCCTCACAGGGTGGATCAAACGCCTCTCTGAAGGTGGATCACTCACTCCCCTACTTCTCATTCACTACAACAAAAAGATTCGAGCAGTGGGACAATAACAAGGACCAAGAGAGGGGAGGAGCAGAAGGTAGATAAAGAAGGAGCAGGGGGAATGATTAGGATCGACTACTCCACATTTCTCTAGCGCCATTACGAAGTCATTCCCGCTGTGTAAACGCTTATTCCTAACCTTCGGGTTTGGTTAACGACCCCAGCTGTACTCTCTTTCGTAAAGTCAACCGGAGGGGACAGTTTGATCACGCCCACCAAGACATCCCTGGAGGTTGCAACACAGTTTCGTATATCAGAAGAACTTTAAAAGACACAGTAGAACTTCTGATCTTTGGAGCACACATCCTTCTATGGGAAGGATGGCAAAAGATACAAAACACGAAGAAAAACAGCTACTGTGTCCGTGGCCGCCACCACCAGTCCAAGATGACGAGCACCTCCCAAGATCGATTAGTACTGTAACATCACAGCAAAAATATTTTATTCTTTTGTGGGATTCCAGCGAAGAGACAATGACAACACCCTTCAACACCTGACACTGGGAACAGGTTGTTTGTGTCAGACGCCCAAGGTGAGGCCGACGGCAGTGGTAACTACACCCACTAACACGTACTTACTAGCCACAAGCAGTCAATTAACTCTCGGCCAAATGATCCTTGTACTTCAGCCCCTTCAATAAAGCCCATCTAGCCAGGGCAGGCTGGCTGAACCCTACACAATCACCCGCTTGATCGCGTGCTAACCCAACACCGTGACCCTAGTTGCAACATCCTGCAAGGTGCAACGCATGCCGTGGTCCTGGGTGCGCATGTGCGTGCTGACCTGGCCTGACCTGGCTCGCGGGCCCTATCAACACACGACTCGAGTCCATGACTCCCCATTAACTCATCTCCTCCCCCCCCCCCCATCTCCACCCCTGACCACCTTCCCGACCCATGAACTATCATACTTCTCGTGAAGGAGGAAATGTGTATGTTTATCTCTCAGAATGTTTGGTAATATGATTATTGTTTGTGATGTGTATATGTATGTATTAACACGATGTACTGAACGGGGTGAGAATAGCTTGAGCTACCTCATCCCTTTGTGTGTATTTTACATCAATAAACTTATTTCAATTTCAATTCAATTCAATTCAGACCCATGAACCACCCTCCTCCTCGCGTCCTACGCAGAGTCCCCACCACCAACCAATCAGCAGATGCGTAGATGGTTATCGCCCTCATCTGGCTCCATCTTGCCTGTGATGCTGCTTGTAAACTCTCTTGCTACAGTGCAAGTCTCCAGCACCACCACATAGCTCACGCAACACACAGTAGGCCTACAGCTATAAAATTGAAGTGTGCAACACCGAAACCGTCTTGTATACTCAACACACACACACCGCACATGCAACATCAGAGTTCATCACCTAACAATTGACCAACTACGGTTTTGTTTCTGTAAATTTCGGGTTGTCAGTCCTGAAACTTCACATGCAGCTACCAAAACCCTCAACAATAATAATCAATGATCTATTACAAATGATATGAAATCCACATTTATAAATAATGAAGCTTGCCAGAGCTCACAGATCTACCATGTGGAGAGAACATACTTATGAGGATATTCAGAGTCTCGTCTTCTGAACAAATCCACAAGGGCCGTGACGAGGATTCGAACCTGCGTCCGGGAGGTCGTCTTCTCATGCTGTTATGAGTGTTACCTTACCCCCCCTCCCCTTGCCTCTCCCACCAGGCATGAGCCGCCCACCCACCCTAACCCCCCCTTCCGGACATGCGGGCAGGACCAGCTATCCCAATAAACCTTTCACGATTAAATATAATTAGGTTTGTTATTTTAACGTGGTCGAATATAATTTTACTTGGCTTGTACCTCACAACGTCGCTGGCCAACGGTCGACTCGTGTCGGAAAGGCACGGCGTCTGGCATCATTACTTCGGAAACATGAAATACCATCTACGCAAAATGAGTAATTACCGGCACGACACACGGCAGTGTCCTGCCACTCTCCCTCCCAGTCCCTCATCCCAGAGCCGCCAGTTGTGTCACGCCTGGACACTCTTGGGCCGTCTTGGATACACAACCTACAATGCTGCAACACCTACAATCAATATTATATTATATATATATATATATATTGTGACGATAATCTCTTATCAGAGATTTAGCCTGCCATTTCTGCGAATCACTCCTGTCCTCATCAACGTACATGATACGTTTTGTGGTGGCTAAACGTATTATAAGCTCGCCACACGTACCAGCAACTCCCTCCTTCCCCCCACTGCTGCACCTGGTCGCCGCGCCGAACCCTGCAACGGCCTAACTAGCGACTGCGACCATCCAGCTTCCTCATTGGCCGCCAACCAACACTCCACTCCGGGTCCCCGCCAATCACAAGACCTCACCAGTTATTGTTGGAGTCCCTTACGTTTCTGCCAGCCAGAATATTGTGTGCTCGCAAGCTGTGAACTCCTAAGTGACTCACTCTGTGTGGTCAAGTAGAGGTTCATAGTTAGTGCATATATTCCAGCATTCATATTTTACTTACTTTTGTATGTCAATTCTCCTCCCCATTAACGTAATCTACTTTCATGTTTATATTGTTTATTGTTTTTGCCAGTAAGCCAAGTTTTTGCATTTATTTCAATTTGTGTTTTCTTATTGTTATTAAAATCCATATTTTTTATTATTGCTTTTCGTCTTTACAACCTTACCACAGATTACCAAATCACGCAGTCATTCTTTTTTTTTCTTTTTTTTCATTTTCTTTTTTTTTATATTATGTGGCCCAGCAATGACAACTGCTAGTTGGAAGACTGCCGACCACCATTTCCAACTCGATTACCGTCACATATAAATGGGGGCCTGTCCGGGATGTCACCTATAAATGGAGTTCTGTCCACGGAGTCACTATTAAATAGAGATCTGTCCACGGAGCTTCACTCAGGTTTGGTAATTGTGGTAAGCGCACTTGGCTCTTATTTCCCTTGCTTCCATTATTCACATTAATCATTCTTTATTTTATATGGTGCTGTGTATATTGTACATTACGGGAATAGCATATGGTGAGAGTGAGACAACTTTGGATTACGTGGTGACTGTAGGCCGCAGTCATACTCTTAATTGGTCGTCTCCCCCTTCCGTGTTATCCTCCGTGTTTAACATCTTTGTCCCCCAATATTTCTCACTTTTTGACAGATTATCACATAGGTACCCTGGTACTGTGGTCTGTCTCCGGGTCAATAGCACCCAAGTCCTGCAATCCGACTCTAGGAGGAAAAAGAGGGCTTTAGATCCTCTAGCACGAACTATTATTGGCGAATTGGGACCTCGCCGATAGTTCTCGTCACCAGTTGACACATCGCACCCCTACTCGTCGGTCAGACTGATGGTATTTACTTAAGGTAGGGAATTGGCGTTCTTTCTTTTGAGCACAAAAGTTCGCTAATTCTGTAAATACCATATTCAATTTCAGTGGGTACCATTGCTTATGTTCTACAGTGACTCGGCAAGGTATGACTACATTTTTTGGACTACCTCATTTATTTTGAAGCCATTTAGTGTTTCACTTGTATTCTAAAATTAGTTTTCACTAATTAGTAGGATTTTCTTGCCTTTATCCTCCCATAGTGAGTACCAGGTACAAGATTTCCTGCGACCTTATTCATTTACCATCTTGAATTTACTTTAATTATTAATTCTCCACAGGATAGGTATCAGTTGCCACGTTTCCTGTTTCTGACACTCGCCACATTCTCACGATATTCATATCCTTTGTTTTGCTATATTTTCACCATGTTCCGCTTACAAGTTTTCAAAGCAGATCCAGAAAGTGAAATAGGGACCTTACGTCACGCTAAGAGGGTCGATTTGTTAACTCTTGCACATGAGTATCACTTAGAAGTTCCTGTTGGAGCCAACAAATTTACCATTAATAATATGATACTGGATCACCTTGCTGAGGAAGATATTATAGATTCTTCTACCCATGAACAGCACATTATTTCAGATAAAGATGACTTGAGAGCGATAAAGCTCAAATTGGAACTTGCCAAGATCGAGCTACAGCAACAACAAGAAGCAGCTGCAATCAGAGAGCGTGAAGCTGCCCTGAAGAAGGGAAGAAGGAAGAAGTGAACATGAGTTGGCCTTATACAAACAGCGACTCGAGATACAACGCGACCACGACAAACGACAGGCAGAAGCAGAAGCAGAAGCTCTAAACTGTCGTGACCGAGAACTCACGAGGGACGCTGCACACCAAGCTCAACTCCAACAAGCGGCAGCTAGTCTTCCTCCCAGTTTCAATATCTCCCATGCAAGTAAGTTAATGCCCCCGTTCCTCGAAACGGAGGTTGATGTGTTCTTTACCACTTTTGAGACCCTTGCTGTTCAACTTAATTGGCCTGACGACCAATGGGCTACCCTTCTCAGAGTACATTTAACAGGTAGAGCAGCAGTCACACTCAGCACTTTGGCTTCGGAAAACGACTACACCACCCTGAAACAAGCTGTGTTGACGCCTACCTTCTCTCCACCGAAAGCTATCGACGAAAGTTTCGTGACTACGTCAAGGCAAGTACCACCACCTTCTTAGAATTTGCTAACACCAAACGAAGATATTTCATGAAATGGCTGGAGGCAGCACATGTCTCTACTTTTTCAGAACTTGTCAACCTCATACTGGTTGAAGAATTTTGAGACGTGTACCTCCTCCTGTCCGCCTATACTTAGCAGACAAGGAAGAGACGGAATTAGTGAAGTGTGCGAAGTCAGCTGACACTTACAGCCTCATCCACGGCTGACTCCAGATCCTACCAGAAAGTCTTGGTACAGTTACGAGAAAGCGAGCCCAGATCAAGGTACCTCTCAACTGTACTGCAGGTATTGTAGATTATATGGACACTCCATTGACAAATGTAGCAAGTCCCAATCTAAAGGTAATGTCGAACCCCCTAAGTCTAAAACTACTCACCCTAAGTCCGGTAAGCCTGTAATGAATGTTGGTGTTCATGCTAATGATCTCTCTCTCTTACCAAGCATCTCTATCCAGGAACTATCTCTACCACGGTTCAGATTCAGAGGGACGTTTCGGACTTAAGATCCTAAGGGACACAGCGCTCTACAATCGATCGTTTTGAAATCGGCTGTGCCCAACGTCGCCTACACAGGAGAGACTGTGTTCATCACTGACCTTACTGCTACAACTCCTTATCCACTTGCCCGAGTTTACCTGGAGTGTCCCTTCGTGACCGGTGAAGTCCAAGTCGCCGTCAGGGAAAAGCCTTTTCCCATGCCTGGAGTGAAATTCTCCTGGGCAACGACTTGGCAGAAGACAAAACACCAAACAACCTGATCGTCAAGGACATATCCAAGGTAAGCAACTCTGTGGTGGATAACCCGATTTTGAACATTCCCAGTAAAGTTCAAGAGAGTGATGAAGGTCTCCTCCTGTTATGGTGACCACCGTGCTCAAGCTGCACGTCCACCAGCAGCCGACTCTACTGCTACGCTGTCCCTCAGGACCCTTCGAAAATAACCCCTAACCTGACCACGATGGAGTTCCGTAAGTTACAA
>WNGS01167840.1:3257590-3292353 GCA_020271785.1 Procambarus virginalis | reverse complement strand
GTGTGTGTGTGTGTGTGTGTGTGTGTGTGTGTGTGTGTGTGTGTGTGTGTGTGTGTGTGTGTGTGTGTGTGAGGGGGCGGGGATGCAATTTTAGGCCCGACCCCGACCAGCTTATATCTGTCCCATACCCTATCTCATTTACCTTGCAAAGTTGGGCGAGGCTAGCCACAAGTATCTGGACTCCAACCTTGGTCAGATAAATATTCTTTTGTACAGATAGACATACAGATAATATGGGCTGTATACAATAAAGGTGCTTAGTGTGGTTGTACATTTGTATTTAATAAATCAATAAGAAAAACATGGTTTGACATGAAAACAAGAAAACGGAGGCTCCGTCGCCTCTGTCACGAGGACTTTTTTTTTTTGGGGGGGGGGAGCAATTTTTGTTGATGACTATATAATCTGTGCATCTAAGCATAGATGCATAGAATTATATGCTGTCATCTAAGCTGTCTAAGGCTTATTCAACGTCTAGTAGAGCTAGGGTGGCAATAGATTTTTTTTTTGTTTTGTACATTTTATGAACAACAGTTTTTTTTCGGTTGATCAAAGGAGGAACTAACCTTGTTAGACTTCTCGTGTGTGCCCTGGGATGCCTCCTGACCCTCCCACAGCAACTCTCGCATCACCCTCGCCTCCTCATGGCTTTGCATTTCCTCCTTGCCTTAACATTCGTATGGTCTTTCAGGATGAAAAATGAAGAACGAGAATCTATCCCTTCCTTATCTGTTAGTGAGCAATAGAAAGTGGCATTTACAAATTCGTAAACTAAAGCATGTTTAATATTTTACGTAGTAGATTGTAACCTCATTAAATGTATGTGCTTCAGTGCCAAAATTCAGACCTATTGTTTTGTGTATAATGCTCTGTCCTGTGTGGCAGGGAATATGAGCAGCACCTCACTTTAATAAGACCTACACTTGAATTACTTGGCTTAGGAAAAATTTTATTATTTTGTGAATGATGGTAATATTCTGCTCCCTCCCTCCCTCCCCTCTACCACTCCCGCTCCTTGTTACAAACCAAAGTAATACTCTGATTGCTAGAATGCCATTTTGGTAGTGAAAACACTTGGCCTTGAGTAAATATGCCTAGGTTAAAGGAAACTTCAATAAAGACTACTAGTTTACTGACCGAATTTATACAGTAGGCATTAACAAGTAACACAAGTTACATTTACACTATATACAAGCTCCACAGACTTTGTAGAACATGGGTGCACTGAAGCACATGTAAAAGTAGCACACACTAAGCTTTCTCAGAAAGGCTTCCAAGTCAATATGGTCATAAACTTGATTCGCTATAGATTTGCCCACAAACGTGTAAGTTACTGGCAAGTTGGCACAATAACACGGTACACTGAAGCTCTCCACAGTAATCACAATTCTTACCTTACCGACACAGGAGAAGAATGATGTAATAACTCTTGGCCCAGCTGGTCTTGAGCACACACAACCCCCTCGACCCATCTCCTTCAGCCCAGTGATTGAATAGGTGAGCCAGGGCCGAGAGGTAAACACTCGTCTTGCCTACCGTACCATAAAACAGTAATTTATCCAACCCGTCCTCCTAATAGCACGTCGCATTTTGACGTACGGTGTTACCTTAGGCCAAATACCTGGCGTGCTGGAATATGGTAGCGACTCCCGAAATTGACATTAATGTCCCGTTTTCTGTTCGTGGGTTCGCTGGTGGATTACGGTAAGGCACTTTAGTACGACGGTTTCTTGACGTTGGGAACACTAGCGAGAGCGGACTAATTTATGCCCATCTTAAAATTACACTTAATTGCACAGTAAATGGGAATTCAAATTGAAATAAATATTTATGGACATGTGCTGATGTTCCCGGACGCAGGTTCGAATCCTCGTCACGGCCCTGGTGGATTTGTTCATGTGCTGATGTTGTCTTCTGGTAACGTAATGTGACAATGAAGTTGGGCAGTTATTTTAAACGTAATTTCCCAGAGATAAGATTGGTAATCCTGTTATGACTCGCGCACTGAAACAGGCTTACCACCTCCCCCCCCACACGGACAGCATGGAGTCCATATCTAGTCAAGGATAAGACTAAACTGGAAAAGGTTCAAAGGTTTGTCACCAGACTAGTACCCGAGCTGAGAGGTATGAGCTACGAGGAGAGACTACGGGACTTAAACCTCACTTCGTTGGAAGACAGAAGAGTTAGGGGGGACATGATCACCACATTCAAGATTCTCAAGGGAATCGATAAGGTAGATAAAGACAGGCTATTTTACACAAGGGGCACACGCACTAGGGGACACAGGTGGAAACTGAGTGCCCAAATGAGCCACAGATATTTGAAAGAACTTTTTTAGTGTCAGAGTGGTTGACAAATGGAATGCATTAGGAAGTGATGTGGTGGAGGCTGACTCCATACACAGTTTCAAGTGTAGATATGATAGAGCCCAATAGGCTCAGGGATCTGTACACCTGTTGATTGACGGTTAAGAAGCGGGACCAAAGAGCCAGAGCTCAACTCCCGCAAGCACAATTAGGTGAGTACACGCACGCCCCCCTCCCCCCGGCTGGGGGGCCGGCCGGCCGAGCGGACAGCATGCACGTGTGATCCTGTGGTCCCGGGTTCGATCCCGGGCGCCGGAGAGAAACATTGGGCAGAGTTTTTCACCCTATGACCCTGTTACCTAGCAGTAAATAGGTACCTGGGAGTTAGTCAGCTATCACGGGCTGCTTCCTGTTGTGTGTGTGTGTGTGTGTGTGTGTGTGTGTGTGTGTGTGTGTGTGTGTACTCACCTATATGTGTCTGCAGGATCGAGCATTGACTCTTGGATCCTTTGTGTGTGTACTCACCTAATTGTACTCACCTAATTGTGCTTGCGGGGGTTGAGCTTTGGCTCTTTGGTCCCGCCTCTCAACTGTCAATCAACAGGTGTACAGGTTCCTGAGCCTACTGGGCTCTATCATATCTACACTTGAAGCTGTGTATGGAGTCAGCCTTCACCACATCACTTCCTAATGCATTCCATTTGTCAACCACTGACACTAAAAAAGTTCTTTGTGTGTGTGTGTGTGTGTGTGTGTGTGTGTGTGTGTGTGTGTGTGTGTGTGTGTGTGTGTGTGTGTGTGTGTGTGTGTGTGTGTGTGTACACACGTGTGCGTGGCCATGGAGGAGGGAGGAATAATGAAGGGAGAGATATCATCAGGTGAAGTGAACACTTGCCCTTATGATTCTCTCGTTAATAAGACAAAAATTGCACGGTAATGAAATAACTATTTTTTATTCATTTTTTTTTTTTGTTATCGCTGGTCGTGGTTGGTGTATAGAAAGGGAAAGGTTGGGAGGGAGAGCGATGGGAGAGGAAAGGGGAGGGGAGAGAAGAGGAATGCACATACGTAGTCTACATTATATACGCGCGCGCACTCATTTTCTCTCTCATCCTGTCACGCACACATTTACATATATATATATATATATATATATATATATATATATATATATATATATATATATATATATATATAATGTATATAAATATGTATATATATGTATCACTAAGAACTCTTTGACCCGGCCAGGATTCGAACCTATGCCGTCCAGGATCACCCGGAAACGTACACAGTACCGTGACCACTGCACCATAGACGATCATTGGTGCGGTGGTCACGGTACTGTGTACGTTTAGGGTGATCCTAGACGGCATGGGTTCGAATCCTGGCCGGGTCAAAGAGTTCTTAGTGATCTATGGCTTGCGCGTTCATGCAGCTTTCTCACATATATATGTATATATAATACCTTCCCCCCCCCCCACTTTTTTTTAACTTAAGGAATTATGTTAATAAAACTGAAGCCCTTTCCTATTAACTAATTTTGGGAAGTTTTTGTTATTATCCGTAAAAACTAGTTAAAGTTATCAAGTTGACATAATTTTTAGATACGGTAAACGTTGCCTCAATAGGATAATTTTTTCTGTAATAATTAGCCACACATGGTGGCTTTATGCGGTGTGTGTGCGTGTGCGTGTGTGTGCGTGTGCGTGTGCGTGTGTGTGTGTGTGTGTGTGTGTGTGTGTGTGTGTGTGTGTGTGTGTGTGCGTGCGTGTGCAAGACTGCGCACCTGTTCCAGCCTATTTAACAGGTTATGTATTAAGGGTGACTGATAAGTAAATGGATGGGTGGGTAGTTGAGGTGATGGGAGAGGCAGGTAGATTAAATAGTTGTCCCGTATACTGTCCCGTATATTGCGGAGTAGTTCTTGTGACAGTGTCTCCTGATGGTTGGCTCAAGTGTCGACCATACCCCTCCCCTGCCCCCCCCCCTCCACCCCCTCCCTCCTTTTATGTGGACGATGGATATAGTTTTTTTACAAGCAGATTTATCTTCGTGTAGGTCTCATGCTTGTTAGGAATTCTGATAAAAGGGGCTGGAGAAGAGAGAGGGGCCTTGTTACATGTGGGGGCCTTATGCCCTGCTGGTTCTCGGCTGACATAGTTGAGTAATGATGCGATATTTGGCTCCTTTTAAAAAAGGTATTTGCTTAGCCTGACGAGTAGGCCTATTACACGCGCGTGTGTGTGTCTGTATGACTCGCTGTCCCTTAAGCTACAGGGTAATAATAGCTTGGGTATAGACGCGGTAGAACTCGCGCGAGTTTCGTCATTGAATTACATTTAATGTGGTAGAGTTATTTGGCAATGGTATTACTGGGTAGAGGTGTGGTATGCTGCTGCTGCTTCTACTGGTATTGGGGGATGGAGGCTTGGGTGGTGGGAAGTGTTGGTTGGGGAAGAGGCAGGTTGAGGGGTGAAGGCCAAAGGTGGAGGGAGATGGTGGTGGAGGGAGAGGAGATCATGGGTGAGGGAGATGACAGGTGAGGAGGGGGGGGAAGAGAGGTTACCTGGACGCGGGGAGGAGGAGGAGGGTCAAGATGACTCCTCCTTTATTATAGAGGATAAGAACCAAAGGCCAAGTTCACCCAACCTGAAAATCTAATCGTATCACTATTGACTTCTCCCAGCCTCGCATTCGTCTTAGTGCCCCCCCCCCCTCTCCTCCCCACTCACTCTTCCTTACCTTCCTCCGTCCTTCCTTCCATCACCCTTTCCCTCACCTGCTTCCACAATTTACCTTTGTCTACCCTCTCTCTTTAACCACCCTGCTCTACTCGGAGACCGGGCCGCGGCGTTGTGTATCCCCGGAAGCTACATAAGGTAGGTAGGTTGGTACTCCCACTTTCCTTCCCAATTTATCTTCCCGTCTACCTCTTCTGCCGTCTTTCCTCTCCCTCCGTCTACCGTCACCTCCTCTCTCTGTCTCCCTTACGTTAGGCACCTGAGGTATATGGTAGATTGTTGTCATGTTTATTGTTGTGTTCTTCTCACTTGAAGACGTAGCTCAGTTTCAACCGTCTGTCGTATCCTTGCAAGATCTGGAGATCCGGCTTTATTTATTTATTTAAAAAAAAGGACAATATATGATACTAAAATTTATTTTTGTAATATTTTTTTTTGTTTGGAGAATTCCTCGTCGCATTTCCTTGGAAACTTGAAGCACTTAATAACATCATTAATGATCAGATATCTGCTAAATTAGCTATTTTGCCTCATGGTGTATTTTCTTTTTAACTCAAGATGAGATTTGAAACATTCGTTTAAAAAACCATAGTGTTTTATTACTAGCAGAGTCTGCCAGTGCAGACTGCTTATCACATGCCTCTGTATGACTAACCATCCTGTGTGGTGGGGATTTTTAGCATCACGAAGCTAGCTTTTTGAGTCACTGTACTCCACTTCATATGGTCTCGCGTAGCTGCTCAAAATGCAGATGTCCCTAAATGTGCTAATTTAAAAAAAAAACATACTGAAGCGCAGATGTACCTAAATCCGGTGATGATGAGGCTTCCTGCCATACTAGAGAGAATCATACGAGTCATCACGGCATGTTTCCATTAGTGCCACGACAGAGAGACAGACAGAGAGACAGACAGAGAGACAGACAGAGAGACAGACAGAGAGACAGACAGAGAGACAGACAGAGAGACAGACAGAGAGACAGACAGAGAGACAGACAGAGAGACAGGCAGAGAGACAGGCAGAGAGACAGGCAGAGAGACAGACAGACAGAGAGACAGACAGACAGAGAGACAGACAGACAGACAGAGAGACAGACAGACAGACAGAGAGACAGACAGACAGAGAGACAGACAGACAGAGAGACAGACAGACAGAGAGACAGACAGACAGAGAGACAGACAGACAGAGAGACAGAGAGACAGAGAGACAGAGAGACAGAGAGACAGAGAGACAGACAGACAGAGAGACAGACAGACAGAGAGACAGACAGACAGAGAGACAGACAGACAGAGAGACAGACAGACAGAGTGAGACAGAGAGAGAGAGAGACAGACAGACAGACAGAGACACACACACACACACACACACACACACACACACACACACACACACACACACACACACACACACACACACACACACACACACACACACACACACCCTACATCTCTACCATTCTCAGAGACATTATTATGAAGCACTAAAAAGCTGACAAAACTGTATGAAAAACATGTACCTGATTTCAGATTTCGTGAAAATTGCAGGCCGTCACCATAGATGCCGATATTTCTTAAAGGGTGGGACTGGGGCCGATCCTGACTGGCCTGTGACGATTGAGATCAAGTCCCCCAAAAGGTGGCACGGGCATGAACAGCCCGTAATAGCCTGTGGCATATGCATCCCCCCTTATGTATGAGCTTGGAAAGTTCGGTGTGGCTAGCCCCAAGCATCTGGCTTTCTACTTTCGGATGACAGTCGCAGATAATAATTATATTTTTAGATATAGATATGTCTGGCTGGAGAGACCTCTCTCAATTGGTGCAGTAAAGATGACTGCGTTTGTCGATCAGTTTAAATATTGTTTGGAGTCTGGCCAGTAACTGAATGGGTGAACCGTACCCGGAAGGTAATAGGGTTGTGTGTTCCCACTGGAATCAGTGTTTCCACTTTTGCGTGATTTACAGTTTGTCTGCCTGTTCCCCCTCTGAAAGGTTTGTACACGATTTGATTGCCATTGATCCATATATGATTAGGGACACAGTTGATCACGAGATTAATGTGCAACTGCGTGTTCTGAAGGAGGAGAAGTTGGATGAGATAGTTTACATTGATGGCAGAGTTCCTTGGAGGTTTTCAGTGGTTGTTAATTATTACCTTCACTGTTATGCGTGTTTTGTGTGCGCGTTCACAGGACAGTTTAGTAGGGAACATTTCGGTATGAAGTGTTGAGGTAGTACATGTTGCTCTTTGGCGAGTGGGAGACCAACACCGGTACACTGTTGGTCTCCTGGTCCGTCCGGGTAAACTGTAAGTGTATTAAAGCTTGAAATTCAGCTTTTAGGTGTTAGGGGAGATAAATATTCTTGGTTTTCGTAGGCTCTTTGTCCCCGCTCCACACCATCAGGACACTCACTGGTGGTGACTGGTAGGCGCAGTGTAGCAGGGGGCGCTCTCTTGATGGTGACTGGTTCAGCTCAGTCGCTGTCCAAACTACTTTGCCGTGGTTCCGGGGGTCAGGGTCCCCGAGGCCCGGTCTCTGACCAGGCCTAGGGTACACTTAAATAATGGTGACCGGTAGGCGCAGTCACTGTCCACACCTGGGGGTCGCTTATATGATGGTGACTAGTAGCTTGATACGAAGTCTTTCCTCGAGGGGCGGTGATGATTTTTATACATTCAGTTGTGTTCAAGGTTGTCAGATGTATCGATCGTCTACAATCTATCGTGTTAAGAAAACTTACGTCTTGAATGACGTTTGCGAGTTCCTTTTCGGAAGTTGCATCCGGTTTAACTTGTGAAGTGCTGGACTGTTTAGCTACCCCCTGTTAGTTCGGATACTAATTACAAATTTAAATTTTGCCCCGAGGGGCGAGTTTATTGGGCAGCGCCACTCATCTTGTGAGTGGACACACCGCCATAGCAGCATGTACAACACTCCCCAATAGGAAGAAAACCCGCTGGGTTGTTCATCCTGTCACTTGTACCCAGACACAGCTGGGACTTGCTTAACTGTCTCAAGTGAACAGCTCCTCAAACAAGAAGATTAACATCTATCAACCCTTAAAATCTTAAGTTATCTTGCGGGTGCAAAATGGGGGAATCTTTTAAGAACAGTATCAATATTTGACAAGTAGTGTTTTCCTAACTCAAACAATGTGGGGTTTATTATTCTACACATAGTTCTGATGTCTCTCAGGTGTTGAAGGTTGGTTTCCAGGCAGTCTCAGTGCTTTCATCCGTATCGTTAACCCCCGTGTTTAATAACGATAAAGAGCTCCACGGCTGTTTTGGTGAGGGTGCTTGGCTGTCAGTGACTGGGGGGGGAGGTGAAGGGGTGGTAGGTCTGGCCGCCCCACTTACCGGAGCCTTGTCCCGAGCGTGTTGTGTTTGGCGTCTCTCTTGTGTCACGACCGGTAAGTGTGTGTAGTTTGTTGGCGCCGACCTGCCACTATCACCGCCGCCACTATCACACCCGCCGCCACTATCAGGGCCTCACCACCAACCATAACCAAGACCACCACCCACTCTTACCAGCACCTTACAACTACAGCCTCCACCACCACCGACGACAGTCAACAGACCCAGGCACTCCTCATGGCAATGATTGAGTGCCGCGTGAGCACGACCGGTGGCACCCGGCACTAGGGGCCACATTCTGGCCGGAGTGACACAACGGAGGCCAACCTGTGGAGTGCAGTGAGGTTGTGGAAGCCACCTCCACCCACACCACCGACCGGGGAGCCGGTCGGCCGAGCGGACAGCACACTGGACTTGTGATCCTGTGGTCCCGGGTTCGATCCCGGGCGCCGGCGAGAAACAATGGGCAGAGTTTCTTTCACCCTATGCCCCTGTTACCTAGCAGTAAAATAAGTACCTGGGTGTTAGTCAGCTGTCACGGGCTGCTTCCTGGGGGGTGGAAGCCTGGTCGAGGACCGGGCCGCGGGGACACTGAAGTCCCGAAATCATCTCAAGAAAACCTCAAGATAACACCTTTAAGGCCACATTTGACAGATCTCGGATCATCATCATAGTTTAATTTATCATCATAGTCAAGGCAGTTCTACAACAATTCTTTGCAGTACATAAAGAGCCAAGTCTCGTCCTCGCAGTCACCCAACCACTTGGACTGGACGGTAGAACGACGGTCTCGCTTCATACAGGTCGGAGTTCAATCTCCGACCGTCCAAGTGGTTGGGCACCATTCCTTCCCCCATCCCAGCTCAAATCCTTATCCTGACCCCTTCCCAGTGCTATATAGTCGTATTGGCTTGGCGCTTTCTCTTGATAATTCCCCTTCGTTCCCCGCGGTCACTGGTAGGCGAGTACAACAGTAGCTAGAGGGAGTGGCAATAGGGAATGGGTTGAAAACTACCCCATGTGGGTAGTTGAGGTGTTAATGGGGGGGGGGGCGGTTACTGGAGCTGGTGTGAATGGTGATGGTCTTGCAGATGGGTGACATTGGGGGTTAGGCAGCCCACCTAACCCTTCATGATCAATGCTCTTTAGTCCTAGGAAACGTTATTATTGCTGTGCTTTACAGTTCACTAAAGCACGGGAATTTGACGCTGTGGACGATTAACAGTAGCTGACGCCGCCTGTATATCAGGGTGGGGGGAGATAACCCCCCTCTACTGTACTCTTGACAAGTCTCCCTCGTCTCTCCATTTGTCACTACGTAAAAAATGCAACTGTTTTACCGAACCAGAAACGTTCGAACCCAAGCAACCTACCTAGCCTATTGAGGCTGTTGCTTAGATCGAAAACGTCAATATTACGATGCTTTAATCTCCACCGATACGCCGGATTTTTAACGGTTTGGTCGATTCCGTAATAAAAGCTACGAGGTAGTAGAGGAGATAATGTGTGGGCCTGATAGAGCCTCACTCAAGGTGCTGATTTACTCTATATTAGAGACCTGACTCTAGTTCTCGGAAGTCTTAGTATTTTACATCACGTCATGAGAATGAAGGAATTTACCTGGAGAGGGTTTCGAGAGTTGTTCTACTCCCGGAACTAGGTCTGGGAGAGGGGGGGCGGGGGGGGGGGCAGCGGCAGGCTCGACTTGTGATAACCTGGTCCAACGCGGCACTGATGCGCTCTATACTTCCCTCTAGTATAAATGTTCACTTGTATCCAGTAAGATCACCGCAAGGAAAGATGACGTCGTTGTGGACGTCTAGAAATTTTGGGATGCTGACGTCGTTGATGTCGTCGTTGATGTCCAGCGGGGGTTGTGTACGCGGGCACTGTCGCGTCGGGTCACGTGACGTCACCTCTGGAAGAGCAACAGGTCTGGGCTCGTATATAATGTTAGCAAATAATTAACGAGATAAAGGGTGAAATTTATTGGGTGTGTGTGGCGTCAGTCACGGCTCTGTCTCTCTCTCATCCCTCCTCCCCCCCCTCCCCTGAACGTTGTAAATCCTGGTGAGGCTGACAGGTCGTCTCCACCCTCACCCCTGGCACCATAATCCCCCCCCCCCCCCCACACATCCCTCATCCATCTTAAACCTCCTTGCAACCTAAATCAATCCCCCGCCCCCCCCCTCCACCCTAAATCACCCCCTCCACCCTTAATCACTCCCTCCACCCTAAATCACCCCTCCACCCTAAATCACCCCTTCACCCTAATCACCCTCTCCTCCCTTCCACCCTAAATCACCCCCTCCACTTCAACACCCTGACCTTACCCTCACTTACAACCCCCTCCCCCTTTCCTTCAACCCCCCCCCCCCTTTCCTTCAACCCCCCTCCCTTCCCCCTTCATCACAGCTCTCCCCCCCCCCTCACGTCGGCTGGACGCAACATTGATAGTTCCTTTGTGGTGTTGATGTTCCCGGCTCTGGCGGGTACCTCCTCTTAGGGGTGGCGGGTGTGATGGGATAACTGATGCACTTGACTGTTATTTGCAATTATTCTAACGTGACTAATTCCACACCAGTGTAGTGAACAAATGTATAGTTTTCTGGTAGGTAAATTGTTGTTCGCTCTCGAACCTTCTGGTGATTCACACTCACAAATCACAATAGCGAAATGCATCAAATGAATAAATCCACAAGGGCCGTGATGAGGGTTCGAACTCACGCCCGGGATGATCCCAGACGCTGCCTTAGTCGACTAGGCCACGACATGGTAAAATAATTGCAACCGGGAATTCCACTGAATTCACACGGATCCTGCAACCTCTCCGAGGCGGGAGGCATCTCCCGTCACGCAGGGTGCAGACGCACCTCCACAGATCTCCAGTATCAGCTCTTGATACTGGTAATGGCTCAAAAGGGACACTACTCACGGGCTATTCATGCCCGTGCCACCTTTGGGTGGCTTAATCTTCATCAATCAATCTCCGAGACACAAACCAGGGTTTTACACAATTTCCCCCCATGCACTCGGCTCTGCCAACAAGCTGTTCTCAGTTCTGATGATCCCAGACGCTGGGACCATCCCGGGCGTGAGTTCGAACCCTCATCACGGCCCTTGTGGATTTATTTATCCTACTGGTGATTATATATATATATATATATATATATATATATATATATATATATATATATATATATATTATATATATATATATATATATATATATATATATATATATATATATATATATATATATATATATATATATATATATATATATATATATATATATATATATATATATATATATATATATATATATATATATATATATATATATATATATATATATATATATATATATATATATATATATATATATACATAGAGGGCACAGTAAGGGAGGTCAGTGGGGCATGTAATGTGAACTCTCATGTTACCTGTTTACTTTGTGGCTACCTTGTGTAGCTTCCGGGGATCAAGGGCCTCCTTGAGACCAGACGACCAACCAGGCCTCCTGGTTGGTCGTCTGGTCAACCAGGCTGTTGGACGCGGCTGCTCGCAATCTGACGTATGATTCACAGCCTGGTTGATCAGGTATTCTTTGGAGGTGTTTGTCGAGTTTGTTTGTTAGTTTGATACACAGTGAAAGAGACGAATTCTAACAACAATTTAATTAACTAGTTCATCAGGACTGTATTGAGGTTAGCTAAACCTTGCTTGTCCTCTATCACTAAATGTTCGACTCGAGGGGGAGGGGGAAGGGGGCGAGGGCGGGTGCCATGTTGAGTGCACCTGAAGAGGACAATATCACGGTTTAAGAATGTTTGACGAGGAACCTCCTGGTGGAGGCGGCGGACCTGCTTCTGACGAAGGTGTTGGTGGCTGTGCCTGGCCTCCCTCACCAGAGAGAGAGAGGTCGTGCTCACGGGGTCTGGAGGGCGGGGCCTGGAGCATGCGGCCTCCTCACGTGGAGTTTAACATTGAAATCAGAATTACATTTTGCCTTGAAGGACGAGTTCATTGGGAGAGTGTCGCTCATCCTAAGAGTAGAGATACTGGCTTTGCAGCATGTGCAACATCATCCCACTATGGGGGTTCCAGGAAGGAGGAAGAGCCCAGGAAGTGTGCCAAGGTTAGCTGTGAACGGTGAGGCACTCCACTTGAGGTTGTTTAAAACGTCTTCAATGACATGGACCGAAACTTTCTTTACCGTCTTCATGCAAAACAATGACAAGGCCCTCACAGTGTTCAAGAGAGAGCTTGACAAGCACCTCCAAAGGATACCTGATCAACCAGGCTGTGACTCATAAGTCAAGCTGCGAGCAGTCGCGTCCAACAGCCTGGTTGACCAGTCCAGCAACGAGGAGGCCTGGTCGGCGACCGGGCCTCGGGAACGCTAAGCTCCGAAATCATCTCAAGGTAACCTGAAGGTATGATAGCCAAGGTCAAGATAACGTAATGTGTACCACAGGTTACTGCTTCGAATACATTCAAAGTAAATCCTCAGATCAAATGTGATCGCTGGTAAATTGGTCCCACGATATTATTAAACTGCTTTACAATTGATTGATTGTTGCCGCCGGAAGCGGCTAGTTAATTGTGCACCCATACTCGTCCTGTGAGCGGTAGCGCAAAAAAAGAATTACAGAGGGCACAATAAGGTCTTTTATCAGACTTTAATTGAGATTATTGCATTAACAATTTAATCTATCATTCACGCCGTATAATTATAATCGTCAGCTAGTTTCAGAGAATGTTAGAATTTGGGGGTAAAAAGGAAACTAGAGGCAGACTAGTAAGTAATTATCAAAAGAAGGCACCAATCCTGGAGTACATTGTAGCACAATAGAGGCAGAAGAGTCGGTACACTTGTTAGAAAGAACCTCTTTGATGTTGGAGTTGTATACAAGTTGAATGTGTTAGACGTAAGAAGCGGTTGAAGCCAACACAAAACAGTGTAGGACAGAAACAAGCATAACTTAGTGGGCCAGCCAGAGGCTTAGGGCCCGCGCAGGAGTATTCTGCCAAAAAAGTGTTACACACCCAAGCCACACATCAGAAAAGAAAGGTGACGATGTTGTGACTTTACTCTCTGGACGATTTAATATGTAAATATGGTGAGAGAGATGAAATATGGGGGGTGAAACCTGCGAAGAGCATATACCCGTCCTGCCATACAAGTCCTCTTGAAGGCTTTATGACCATTTTATTTAACATTATCTTTATACTAAAGATTTCAGATATATACATTTTCTTTCGACCATATGTAATTATAATTTGAAAGCCATTAAAACGAGTTCAAGTGGTGTTGGATTGATTTGATAAGTATGATCTATCATAATTATGTATAATTTTTTTATATGTAATTTAGACTAATTTTCTCAACAGCATACTGTTGAGAAATGGTTTACAAATGCCTTAATGCTCTACTACCAATTGAAATGTGCCGTGGTGAGTGAAAGTAGGCCTAGTGGGTGTGCAGTAACCGTACATGGGTTGTGTACAGAGGAACCTCTTGTGGTTGAGAATGAGACGGGACATTGTGTGGTAATGGAAGCCAAGATTGAAAGGGGGGCGCGGTTGAGGAGAGGAAATGGGTGAAGGTGAAGCTTGATCCACAACAGACATGTCCTCATCGTGACTCATGACCTAGTCTCACCGCCGCCTACTTGTTCTCCTTCCCCCCCCCCCCTCACCTTCCCCTTACTCACCGCTCATGAGTCAGGCCATATACCCTCTACCCATGACGCAATGATCTGACTCGTGCCCACCACCACCACATTAATTTTCGGAAGGTGGGGCTAGGAGCCTAGCTCAACCCTGCAAGCATACCTAGGTGTGTGTACATACACCCTCTCCTCCTTACCCACTCCTTACCCGTCCTTACCCGTCCTTACCCACTCCTTACTCGCCATCTCCTCCCATTTTTATCACTAACTTTTGTTACAATTTAAAAATATTACGACGTGTTTGTTGACTGCTTCAGTTACTCGCTCACCTAAATGTGCTTGCAGGGTCGAGCTCGTGACTCTGCTTCATTTTGGGATTGACTTTTAGCGTGTGTATTGAAGCAGTTGTCTGTGGTAATGATTGTATTACTTATCTTGGCAAGGCTTTTATCATTGTTCCATATGAAGGTGAAAAAGGGTTAGGCTCGAGGTTGTTGTGTAGCGGGCCAGCCAGAGGCTCGGGGCCCGCGCAGGGGTATCTGTAACACACATTTAAGTGGTTTAAAGAGATCTTTAAGTCGAACGACTCCAAGTTCATTTTTTTTCTTATCTAAACTTTAGCTCGTGCTCTCAACATTGACCGAAAGTGCTTTCCGCCAGCAGCCGCTTGCTAAGGTTTTCAAAATGGATCTTGATAACCATCTCCAAAGGATGCCTGAACCAGGTTGTAATTCATACATTGCACTTTATGGAGCGGCGTGCAGCAACCTGCAACAACCTGGTTAACCAAGCCATCAACCAGGAGGGGGGATGGGGCGCCCCTGGTTACGGACACTAATCCTCAGAGCCACCTCAAGATAACCCAAGTGCTTTACACTTGACACCAATTATTTTCGTAGGTCTTAAAGAAAATGCTTAACTCGCTTCCTGAGTTTGAAGCATGCTTCAAAAAAAATGATTGATTAATGAAGATGAGGCCACCCAAGAAATGGCACAGGCATGAACAGCCCGCAAACAAAAAAAAAATATATTTTACTTGCAGGCGATGAGTCACAATAATGTGGCTAAAGTATGTTGACCAGACCACACACTAGAAGGTGAAGGGACGACGACGTTTCGGTCCTTCCTGGACCATTCTCAAGTCGATTGAGAATGGTCCAGAACGGACCGAAACGTCGTCGTCCCTTCACCTTCTAGTTTGTGGTCTGGTCATCAATATTTTACTTGTGCTCTGTATATACGCTCCATTATCAGTGGCATGAAAACACCTCACCTTAGCGAGGGCGGTATTCAGAACCATAATCTTTTCATTCATTTGTATTTGTAGGCTATCTTGAGGTTATCTTGAGATGATTTCGGGGCTTTTTAGTGTTCCCGCGGCCCGGTCCTCGACCAGGCCTCCACACCCAGGAAGCAGCCCGTGACAGCTGACTAACACCCAGGTACCTATTTTACTGCTAGGTAACAGGGGCATAGGGTGAAAGAAACTGCCCATTGCTTCTCGCCGGCGCCTGGAATCGAACCCAGGACCGCAGGATCACAAGTCCAGCGTGCTGTCCGCTAGGCTGTACAGTTTCTCAACACCGTATTGGAAATATTCGGGTACACTACAGCGACTGACTTCTGAGAGTTAAGAGTGTTTCCAATTCTACAATTGCCATATGCCTGCAACGGGAGAGGATTGACCGAAGCACCTGCCTGAAGGACAGATCCACTCAAGAACCCCATCCTCTCCAATACGTCGCGTTTATTTACGGAATCTGCTAATTCGTCAAACAATTCGTAAAACAATTCGCATAACAATGCATCAAAACAAAAATATACGTTTTTAGTAATAAAAAAAATATCTATGCACCGACGTCGATAGGTTAGATGGGTTGCTTGGGTTTGTACATTGGTCAGACCAGTTGCATTTCTTAAGGAGGAGTATTGAAGTAAGAATGGGCTTTAGACAAGGCCAGCTAGACGAAGGTACTTTACCTTGGTTCACGGCAGAATAGCCTCCAAAACCTGAGGAAATGTTCTGATGTCCTGGAAAATGTTCTAGAGTGTGGTGATGTCACTGGCGCCAGAATTTGATTCCAGCTCTAGTTTCGTATTGTGGTGTGCCGGCGAGGAGTAGGAGCAGCGTGGCGAGGCTCTGGCATGACCGGTGTTTGTGTAACCCGAGCCCAAGGCCAGTGTGGAGGTTTATATTGATCGTGTACACAACATGTCAGCGACGCACGTGAGCCTCCCGTGGTCGCTCCTGCCTCAATAAACGCCCCACACTTCGTCAGGCAGGTGTTAATAGCCGGGTTTTGGGGCCCGCCCTGGTACATCCTCCACCGTGCACCGCTTCTTCATCGTGGCCGCTGGGAGCGGCTAGTTTATTGTGCACCCTCCCCACCAATTCTCATCCTGTGAGCGGTAGCGCAAAAAGAATTACAATGGGCACAAAAGGTCTTTTATCAGACCTCAACGGTGATGATTACATTAACAATTTCATCTATCCTTCACACCTTACATCACCTGTTCCTCAATATTCCTCCTCGTGCGCTCATAATTCCCTTCGTCTTGCTATCCCTTTCTGTTGTTCGTCCTCTGTTGCTGCCGTTTTCCCCAACATGTTTTATGCTCTGCTGTCGCTTCTGTTTTTACTGGCGCAACTGTTTGGGTCTTAGTGGAGGTCTTGTTTTTATACTCAGTTTGAGGGACGTGCCATCATCGTCCTCTCCCAAGTCGTGGTTTATCCTTCATCCTGTTGACTCTTTCACTTGCCCTTGCTCTCCTGCCTCTCTTTTATTACACTCACCTTCTTCTTTCCTTTAAGCTCTTTTCTCATATTTGTTTTTAATTTCGTAGTTATTTTATCTAGCCTGCTTGTACTGCCGCTTAGCGCCTCTATCTCGCGTTGCTTTGTCGTCTCGCGTTACGCGTCCATATCGCGGTACTTGGGCCATGTTGCGTTGATCAAGTGCTCAGGTGGCGCCATGTAGCCATCTGGTGGTGGCCGGGGAACCGACGTCCTTGCATCTCGGCTCCCCCCAGCCGTCCGTCGCCAGCCTGGCGATGGGAGGCGACGTTTGGAGAGAGTTATGCAGTTGTGTGTGTGCGTTGCATCTCCCGACCGTATAGGGAAGTGGGTGATGCTGCCCCGTGCTCCTGCCAAGACCTCCAGGCATCCTCGCCAGGTTTAACTGGAGTTTACGTGAGGGTTACATGGACATTTGTTTCATGTTTACAAGATGTTTAAGGTATAGGTTTACAGTTGGGCTGGTGGAGTTTGGTGGGTAGTTTACGGAGTGTTTATGAACGATTGGAGTAGCAGAGGGGAAACTGGGGGCAATATTAGTGCTGTCTGTTGTGGATGTACGCATACGTACTCGCCTGGTTGTGCTTGCCGGGGTTGTGTGTAATATATTATATTACACTAGAGGTGGTATCCCTATAATATATATATATATATATATATATATATATATATATATATATATATATATATATATATATATATATATATATATATATATATATATATAATCACGAAAATAAACACGTGATTAAAATTGTGACAATGTCAGACCACGGAGGAAAAAATGAAACAGGAATTTCCTTAAGTACTTTCGTATATTAATACATCTTCAGAAGGAGTGGAAGGAATACATCACTCCTTCTGAAGATGTATTAATATACGAAAGTACTTAAGGAAATTCCTGTTTCATTTTTCCTCCGTGGTCTGACATTGTATGAATTGCTTCAAGAATTTGTAATCTTCTTACATCATGGGTTTTGTCTGTTATACAGGTATTTTTATTCAACATTTCTCTTGTTAGGGTGATGTCATGGGCTTGCCTCATGTGATTCCTGGGGGCACCGGATTGAAGATGACAGGTCAAACTCCTCGTTAGGTTGGTCGACGTCATACCTATGTACTTAGATTGAAGGTTACATCCTTCATGGGGGCAGGTGTACATGTATACAACGCTTGACTGCTGTAGAGGGTTCTCCGTCGGCTTCGGGCTATTTTTGATAAGGAAGTCGGAAGTCTTCTTGGTTTTGTAGAATATGATCAGGTCTTTGTTTTGGTTAGGAGTAATGCTTTTTACTCCTTTACGGATTATTTCTTAAATTTATTCTTTCTTCTTTTTTTATGTTTACTGTGCATGGTTGATTTGTAATATAATTTTATTGGCGGTATTGTGGTTTCTGTTCTAGGTTCAGGATTATACCATCGATCCAAGTGTCTTCTTATAGCAGCGTTTATTTCCGCGTCGCTATATCCGTTGTTCACCAATACCTGAGTTATTCCTTCAAACTCTACTCACGTTGCTCCATTCGGAGCAGTGGGTAAGCGGTCGACGAATATAAGCATTGAAAACACTGGCTTTGTATCTTTGGGGGCACTCACTTTTATCGTTCAGGCATAATCCTATGTTGGTAGGCTTAGTATATACGTTGGTGCTTAAAGAGGTTCTTGTTTTGATTAGTACATCATATATATAATATATATAATATATAGTTATATATATGTGTATATATATTTTTTTATATATACAAGAGTTGTTACAATCTTGTACAGCCACTAGTACGCGTAGCGTTTCGGGCAGGTCCCTGGAATACGATCCCCACGAAGAATCGTGTTTACAACCAAGTACCCATTTTACTGTTGAGCTAAACAGAGGCTACAGTTAAGGATTTGCGCCCAGTATATCCTGGGCGCAATCCTAAGTAAATATGTATATATATAATATATATTTTTTATTTATATAAAATGTGTGTGTGTGTGCTTTCACATATTTGTTATATGGATGTGAGGATGGCAGCAGTTAACTGGAGATGAAGCTTGTTGGGCGATCCATTAGTGTCACTTGTGGAAGGGGCGCTTAATTTTGTGTGTGCATATGTGACTACCTCGGTGTTTATGGCTGTCTCGACCGGTGTCTCCTGAGTCGGTGGGCCACACTAGAGGTTTTAGTCGGCGTGTGGGACCATTAGCCCTGGCACGCTCAGGTCATGCTGTGTTGAGGTCACAGTGTCAGCGCCTCCAACGTCATAACGCGGACTTAGGTGGAAATAACAATAACGTCTAACAATGTACGCCACATAAAATTTTTTTTAATTTTGCCCCGAGGGCCGAGTTTATTGGGCAGCGCCACTCATCATGTGAGTGGACATACCGCCATAGCAGCATGTACAACACTCCCTAATAGGAAGAAAACCCGCTGGGTTGTTCAAAGTATTGGGATGTGAAGTGTGCACACGTGTTTTCCAGGGTGTACATGTGCTTACACGTCAGTCAGGCAGGCAGGCAGACAGGCAGACATACCCACAAAGAGAAGGTCCAGATGGGGTATCAATGTTTCCCTGGAAGAGCCAGAAGTTGGTGTGGTAGTAAGCGTGTCGCCCCACAGTACCTAATGCAATACACGTTTTTCAAATGTGGTAGATCTTTCACATAATGTGTTTATTTTTATCTTTGTGGTAACGCATTGTAAATGTAGGGGGTGACGTTGCTTCTTTAGGAGATTCAGAAAACCATCAGGTACAGAGGCCTGGCCCATTACTGCAGCTTCGTTCTAACTGGTTCGAAAACCCGTGGCTCATCCTGCAGCCCGTCTTTGCATACAAAGATCCAAGCTGGCTAATCCACCAGCCTAACCCTCCCCCCCCGCCCCTCCGTGTTTATGAATGAAAAACTGTTTATACGCCACTCACAACTGATTTCGTTCGAACACTTCCGGAACAAATGCTTCACTCACGTACTACAAATACAAATAATTGCCAACAGAACCGAAACACCTAACCTATGCCTATATAGGCACAATATGTTAATATATTATTATATTAATTTGAGAAAAATCCTGTTTTGACTGAACAGCATGTAAAAATTTCTGAATACATCTGTGGGGTCGACCTCTGGATGTAATGGACTTGAGTCGAGGACGGGTTGCTATACATGCTTCACCCCACATACTTCAAATACAAATAATCGCCAACAGAACCTAAACAGCTAACCTACGCTTAACTATACATTGAATTTGTATGTTTAATAGTAATAATTTAGATATGAGAACAAACCATTTTTAATACACAGTATGTTAAAATTGATGAATGCCTCTGGGGAGGACGGGTTGTCTGGGGAGGGCGGCCGCTGCTTTAACCAGCCTAGTGTGAGGATAGGTTGTCTGGGGAGGGCGGCCGCTGCTTTAACCAGCCTAGTGTGAGGATGGGTTGTCTGGGGAGGGCGGCCGCTGCTTTAACCAGCCTAGTGTGAGGACGGGTTGTCTGGGGAGGGCGGCCGTTGCTTTAACCAGCCTAGTGTGAGGACGGGTTGTCTGGGGAGGGCGGCCGCTGCTTTAACCAGCCTAGTGTGAGGACGGGTTGTCTAGGGAGGGCGGCCGCTGCTTTAACCAGCCTAGTGTGAGGACGGGTTGTCTGGGGAGGGCGGCCGTAGAACAAACATAAAATATGGTTTGTCTTACCCATATATGCCATGCGTACTGCCTAACTGAGCATGGTGTTAGCCGCAACTAGTTCTTCATTGTGGCGCTACCCAATAAACTCGCCCCTCGGGGCTTAATTTAAAAAAAAAATTGTTCTTTCTCCTCCCTCCCTCCCCACCTCCTCTGGCTTTGTTCCATTTGTGTGTACGCGCGCGCGCGCTCATGCTCGTTTTTTTGTATATATCCAGACTTTAAATTCTTATGATTTCCCGTAAAGTCGTGTTGTTGCAGAGTTCAAATAAGGAGATAGGTTTATTTGGCGGTCATTGTTGTTGGGTGGAGGTGGGCGCCTCTCCACGCGCCTTACCCTGGGTGGGGCACGGAGCTGCAAGCATTAAGGCCTTCTTATCTTGAGGTTATCTTGAGATGATTTCGGGGCTTTAGTGTCCCCGCGGCCCAATCCTCGACCAGGCCTCCACCCCCAGGAAGCAGCCCGTGACAGCTGACTAACACCCAGGTACCTATTTTACTGCTAGGTAACAGGGGCATAGGGTGAAAGAAACTCTGTCCATTGTTTCTCGCCGGCGCCTGGGATCGAACCCAGGACCACAGGATCACAAGTCCAGTGTGCAGTCCACTCGGCCGACCGGCTCCCCTTGGCGAAGTTCTTAGGTTCAAGTATTTTGGTCATAGTTTGTTCCTCAAAGGTACAGTGGCATTATTAGTTTCATAGTTGTTTGTTTATTGTAATTGTTAATTACCTTTTTAATGTGAATTGGTGGTAGCCAGACCTCACGAAGCACGAATTTTGAATTTAATTATATCCCCATCCGACCATTCCCCCCCCATCCGACCATTCTCCCCACATCCGACCATTTTCCCTCATCCCCCCCCCCATCCGACCATTCCCCCCATCCGACCATTCTCCCCCATCCGACCATTCTCCCCCCATCTGACCATTCCCCCCATCCGACCATTCTCCCCCCATCCGACCATTCTCCCCCCCCCATCCGACCATTCTCCCCCCATCCGACCATTCTCCCCCCATCCGACCATTCTCCCCCCCATCCGACCATTCTCCCCCCCATCCGACCATTCCCCCCCACATCGGACCATCTCCCCCTTACCCCCCGTCCGACCATCTGCCCTTTTAAGCCTACGAAACATTGTCGGGCCGTGGCCACCCCCCCTGGCGTCATTGTGAAGGCGTGACCACAACCTCCAGCCAATGTTTACAAAGAAGCGGAAGGCGTGAATGTGGCTGTAATGAGTGCTTCATAAATATCAGACCCAGATACCTTCAGAAAGACCACAGATAAGGACACCACTGACTTTCTCTTGTGGGAGGGGCTTGTCGTGAACGTTTTTGAGTCGAGCCCTCCATAGATCCTTGATAAGACCTCTTAAACGTTTCTTGGGGGGGGGATGAGGGAGAGTTAGGCAGGAGCAGACACCGAGCATGATGTGTGGTGGTGCTGCTGGCTGTGGTGGTGGTGTTGGCGGTGGTGGAGGTACTGGGATGTTGTGTGGAATTAGCTTTGTTGTAGTGTTGTGGCTGTGTTACTGTTGTTGGTGGAGTGCTGTCTCGGAAGTGCTGTTCTGTTATTGGTGTGTTGGATCATTTCCGTGCTGTGTTAATGGGGCTGCGAGCGGTGTTGTTGAGTGTTGCTGGTGCTGTTAATTTTGGTGTGCAAGACCAGGGAAATGTTGGTAAGGGGAAGTGGTCAGAAGAGCAGATAAATGGGGAAGTACGGAGGGCAAGTTCTGGATATAATGATGTGGTGCTGATAATGATGGTGAGGGGATAATGATGGAGGTGGTGTATTGGTGACAATGTTGGGTTTTCTTCTTACTAATGGTGGCGGTGGGGGGGGGGGGGGAGTTGTACATGTTGCTGTGGCAATGTGTTCACTCACGGGATGAGTGACGCAGCTCAATAAACTCGCCCTTCGAGGCAAAATTTAAAGAATATCCAAACTATCCACTCCCCTCCCCCCATCTACAGCCATGTCCACCCTACCCACCAATAGGTATATTGGTGGGTAGGGTATATTGGTGAAAACCATAGCCAACAACCAACTATATGTTTACTCCACCCCACAAGTGCTCGCACCACCATCACCATCAATTATGAGCCCGATAGACTCGTGGCCTATAATATATCCTGTCTAGAATGAGAGTTATTACCTACCCTTGTCGAACAGCCTTGTTGACCAACAGGGAGGCCTGGTCGGAGACAGGGCCGTGGGACCGTTGGTACCCGGAAGCTACACAAGGTATCCACCATGCTGTTCACTGCAACCAGAGGTGTAGCATAGTCTGCAGTGTAAACCGAAGCTGAGTGGCAGAAGAAGCAGCAGGGTTCGAGGCATTTGTTTGTCCCAGAACAATATTTTAGGTGAATGAAACAAACAAACAAAGAAAGATGGCGACAACAAAAGATATCTCAAGGCGGAAGGAATTGGATAATGTCATTCAACCAATGAGGGGGAAGCAAGGCCGTGACGTGTCACGAGCAGAGGGGCTGCGATTGGTGAAGACATCACTGTGTGTGGGGCGGGGGGGAGTCAAGGTCAGACTTTTCTCGTGGATCTTCCAGTTTGAGGTGTTAGTGCTACGGGATTGGTAAGAGAAGTGCCGTGGAACTGTGACAGGGGGAAGTTCTGTCAGGGAAGGACAGTTGTGGTGTCAGCCTCGATTCGTGGACCCAAGAGCGACATTCTGAAGCATGTGAAGGGGTGAATGTGGCCAGGTGTACACCGTGGCGCCTACAGGAGGTTTTGTTTGTCCCAGGTGAGGATAGCGTGACAGGTGGACCAAGGTTGGTTCCTGTGCTTGGACAACCCCCCTCCCCCTCAAGTCAGGAAGAGATAATTCGACAGTGGCAGTCGAAGGAGGATTTAAGTAACCTGGACAGTAGACCCTAGGCGCCATCTTGATTTCTTGAGGCAAGGGTCGTCGCCTCATGATTTAGTGGAAAGGGTATTTTGTTTCTCATGTACTGTGAGGAGAAGTGCCCGGTGATTTATTTACACGCACAATAACCATAATAAACCATGTATATAATAAATAAGGAGTAATATTGGGACTTGAGAGATGATAGATATTAGCGAGAACGACGGGTTCTCCAACCGTCACTCACTGACGGTTGGTGAACAACTGCCTGCGCGCGAGTTGTTGTTGTTGTTTAAGATTCGCTACTTGGAACAAAAAGTTCCAAGCAGCACGGGCTATGGTGAACCCGTAGAGGGGTACGAGAGGCCGAGGGGGAAGTAAGAGTGGCGTCGCCCGCGGCGGGTTAGTTTATTTATTATGCACCCTATACCCATAGTGGGCGGCAGTGGAAAGGGTTACAGAGGCACATAATGGGCTCAGGGACTGAACCCACAATTCATTTAGCTAAGTAAGTTACAATCTTGATGAGCTAGTTACAAAATTCAGTGTAAGTCGTCACATCAACAATGGGTTCGAGATCGACCACAAGTACAGTTTCTAAATTAAGCAACTGACATATGTGGAGAGCTAGTGTCACAATTGATATGTTTGTCCTGCACACCGCCCCCCATCCAGTGGGCAGCGGTGGATAGGTTACAATCACTCAGTTACTACCTACAGTTAGCTAATGAGATTTCTGGTAGCAGATCATTTTGCAACATCCGCGGAGGGGGGAGTTCACTTGCGAGTACGGGAATGGCCAGACACCGTCAGCAGTGGTATATGGAGAATCTTGCGAAATAGTTTTAATTTATATTCTAGCTGTTTGTGGAAGATGATTACCCCCACCCACACATTGACTGACTCCCGTCCATACCACCCATTCGTTGACTGGTTCCCATGCACGGAGGGGGGTGGGGGAATTTTTTTTTAATATTGGTTGTATTAAGAGAAGCGCCTGACAGGAACCTGTGAACCTGTGTCCCTCGATGAGGATTGTAACTTGCTTAGCTAAATGAATTGTGGGGTTCAGTCCCTGAGCCCATTATGTGCCTCTGTAACCCTTTCCACTACCGCCCACAAGATGGGTATAGGGTGCATAATAAATAAAACTAACCACAGGTAGAAACGTCTAGAATTCAAGATTTTGTAACTTGGCATCGTGAATTTCCTCACATCTCTGTATATAATTAGGATGTCTTTCTGTAATCAAAATTGAGCGTTTCTTCAATTTATTTGATCTAAAGTGGGCTTTTCTACTTAAGACTTGACCTTGAATACTTAAGAACATAAGATTTAAGGAACATAGAGAGGGCCTATTGACCCTTCGAGGCAGCAGCTTTTTATATAACCACCCAAACTCATTCACATATATCTAACCTACGCTTGAAACAATCAAGTGATCCTACGTCTATGTCACCCAGTAATTTGTATCGCTAACCAACAAGCCTGATTGCAAACCAGTATTTACCCAGGTCTTTCTTGAATTTATACATGAAAGACTTTTATATATTTACTGCTTCAGTATGTCGTCCTGTCTGTTTTACGGTCCAGGTCGCCTTTTGTTAATTCGCGTGACACAGATTTGACCGTTGTGAGAGTCGGCTTTTGAAATCTTTTAGTTCAAGTGGTGGTGTGATTGGTGAGTGAGGTCGGCGCGGTGTGGTGTTGAGCAGCGTATCCCGTTATCGATGTCATTTGTCAATCATCGTTGTAAACCGGTTCCAAGGCCGCCACTTGCGAGTCCCTACCGGCTACGTTCAGCCATTTCAATATTTTTTTAACTGTCGTTTGGTCTTTGCGTCCAGTAAATAACTTAAACCAGTTTCTCGATTTACCAAAGCAACTGTGTTGTGTAACTATGGAGGCTGATGCATATAGGTGTTCTACCGTCCAGCTCAAGTGGTTGGGAGAGCTGATGGATTGACAACTTCTATATTACTACCGACCCATACGAGGCAGCTCCTGTTTATTCCATCCAAACTAAAGCACTCTGTTATTTATTTCATAAATTGACAACCTTGTTTCCCAACCACTTCTACTAATAGTGCAGTTTCTAATGGTACAACGAACAGTTGGCAACGGAAAATAAGATATTTAACAATATTTAACAATATATTTTATAATTTTTAACAACATTTAACAATAACTCTCCTTACCGGGGAGTTATTAGAAAACTTAAATACAGGGGTACAACATTTGAATCAGATCTTCTCACAGAAGAAAAACGATAAAAGTGGAAGTCTTCCAGAAAAAAATGGACAGTGTTCTGAGGTGTAGGACCAACGGGCTGTAGTTGGTTATGTGGTCCGGTGGGAGGCTCCAAGCAACAGCCTGTTGGACCAAGCTATCACTAGACGAGCCCTGTCCCAGGCCAGGATAGATCGTTGTCGGTAAGAGCAACCTGTACTTAACCTCTATAGGTGCGCGTGCCAAAATCTCCTAATCTTTGATGCCAAATTTTCTCGCGTGCCAGCCGAAATTTGGGGTAAAATGTTATTATTTGGCGTCTTTTTAAGTATTGGGAGAATCAAATAATCAGGTATCATAGTAGAGCAGTAAAATCAAAGACTATTCCAAGAGTGATTATTGTGAGTTATGCAAGATTGAATGTAAAATTTAGTGATAGAATATGTACTTAATATTCGTTTTACCCCTTAGCTTATCTACAGTTCTCTTGATAGCGTGGACATTCTTTTGTTATTAGCCTTTAAGTGTAATTATCGCTGCCACGTAGCAATTTTAACACCGGCAAAAGAGAGAACTAATGAACAAATGAAAAGTGTAAAGGGAGAACTAATCTTTTTAAGTTCAGTCTGCTATAAGTTTTCAAGTCCGAATACATTACAGTGCCCAATCTCATAATTGTTTTACTTGGCTAAAGCACAATAAAGTAACGTACGATTAAAGACATTAAATCATAATCCCTTACGAGTTTGTTATGTAACATAAAGTTACACAACTCTGAAAATCTCATCACCATCATTCTGTATACACCAAACAGGTTTTATGAAACTGGGTTCGTGGGTAAGCAAGCCCCAAAAATAATACAATTATGAAGGAGGCTACAGTGATGGAGCAGGAGCCAGACGACGTGTGGCCGCCTGGCAAGTGACGCAACAACTGAGCTGGACAAGACGTGTCCGCCAGTTATATCCCGGAGAAACATGGCTGCCAAATGCCATGTTTGTTATAATGTCTTATTGCTTATCATTTCCAAAACAGTTGTCAGTGTTTTTTGTCTATTGACTTTGATATTGCTACGCTTAATAAAATACAATTTCTCACATAAAGTACAGTTTAATTAAGTTAAATTCTGCAACTCTAAGAAGGCGTGGGATATTTATTTTTCTTACTTGTTTAAGATGAGCTCAGGGTTTCGCATGGCAGAAAAAGGGTCGCTTGCGTGCTAAGTTTGGCACGCATGCCAAGGGTTGCCCACCCTTGGCCTAGGCCAACTGTTGACCTTCTCCAGCATGCTACAACCCACACTTGTTGCTCAACTCATAGGTACATGATAGGTACCTATGTACCTATCATGGTGCTAATCACCCCGTGCTATGCAATTTGTTATCTTTGTCGAATCTCTAGGCATCTTGCCTCTTAATGTTCGCTTGTGGGAAGAGCAGTTAATTTTACAAGTTTTCGCTTAAATTAAGGGAAAATGGTTCGATATCGTAGAAATTAAGCGAGTTTTTTTCCGCTAGGTGTTGTGGAGGTGTTGATGCTGGAGCCGGATAGCGAGTTGTGTGGCTTGTCTGGGCTTGGGTGTTGTAGGTCATTTGAGGTCACACTCGTCGAGTCGTCAGGTCGTGTTTGTCTTGAGTTGGGTTGCTGGAAGCCGTGACTGTGACGCCATAATGATCGGTTCACCTCCGTGTTTCATAATATATACACTCTCAGATCAGTCTTGAGCGAGTGGGATTAGGACCCACACCCGCTGGGTGTAAACAGCCGCCTCGGCGACACCCTCGCAGGACGTCATGCCAATTTATAAAATGCAACATCATGATTGTCTTGACAAGGTTATGTACACAGTCATCGATTTGTTTTGCCATTCCAGCGCAATATGCGTCTACAATCAGCACAGCGTAAAACCCCTGTAATATATTACCTGTCCTTGGCCACCATACCGGTATGGAAATAACTTTATTGGGATTAAAATATCCTCACAAAGGGATGAGTAGCCTCGTTCACTATCCTCACTCCCCCGTTCACCATCACGTGCTTGTATGCCTGCTTGATGGGGTTCTGGGAGTTGTACTACTCCTCAAGGCCGGCCTTGACTTGTGAGAGTTTGGTCCACTAGGCTGTTGCTTGGAGCGGCCCGCAGCCCATATATCCACCACAGCCCGGTTGATTCGGCACTCCTTGGAGAAAATGATCTAGTTTCCTCTTGAAGATGTCCACGGTTGTTCGGCAATATTTCTTATGGTCGCTGGGAGGACTTTGAACCCGCGGACCTCTGAGGTCATACAGTGTTCTCTGATTGTGCCTATGGCACCTCTGCTCTTCACTGGTTCTTTCTGCATTTTCTTCCATATCGTTCACTCCAGTACGTTGTTATTTTACTGTGTAGAGTTGGGACCTGACCCTTCAGGTCACGTGTACATTGGTGACGTCCGCATTGCAGTCGGGGAAAGCAGTCGGAAAACCCCACATCTGTCGTTTACTCGTACCACAAACAATTTACGTTATTCACCATTCTGGGACCATACTACTAGTAGTAGTAGTAGTCCAAATGGTGTTGGATTTTTTTTTACTACCACCAACAAACCCCCCCTCCTCCCTCCCTCCTTCCCCCACCGTCCCTCTTCCCTTCCTCCTAACTACAACTCCGACTATCCTCAAACAGCCGTCATGGGGCGGCCTCTCCTTCTCTTTACTCCAAAAAAAGGAAGGGGTGACCGGTATTCACGCCTCATCCGCGAGGCTGACCACGCAATCAGCAGGAACTTGTTCCGATGCCTCCTGAAGGCTTCAACCTGTGTTCTATTGTCGTGTTACTGGGTTTTTCTTGTGTTGTGTTCCACTAAATACTGTCTTATTTTCTCTTGAAAAAATGATAGTCTACCATTAGTGTGTGGGTGGTCTGCCGGTGGGAGAACCTAACGGTGTGAAGTATTTAAAAAAAAAATTTATAATTGTTATCCATTTTTTTTCTGAGAAAGGGGCGGGGCTTAAGAGAGACTTTGTAGCTGTAGGAAATCGTCTGTTTATGCAGTTCTAAAGTCGCCGTGGAGTCAGAATGTGACCCTGACATGTTGCTCCCTCTGGAATTCTGGCCAGCCTACCTGTGTCGGTCCCACACCCCAGACCATTACCCCTGTAAAGTTGGGTGACGCTGCTCTCCCCAGTGCCTGGCTCTAACCTCATAGACAGACAGGCGCTTATAATTGATTTGATCAGGTTGCGCGCTTTGCTTCTCAAATGTGTGTATTTTTGTTATTGTGAATTTAGTAATTTAAAGTACCTATATGTAATTATTTACAGTGTATTCACTTAGTTGTTGTGTATTTTACGGGGTTGAGCTTTGCTCTTTCGGCCCGCCTCTCAACTGTCAATCAACTGTTTACTAACTACACTAACTACTTTTTTTTTTTTCTCCCACACACACACACACACCCACACACACCCCCCAGGAAGCAGCCCGTGACAGCTGACTACCTCCCAGGTACCTATTTACTGCTAGGTAACAGGGGCATTCAGGGTGAAAGAAACTTTGCCATTTGTTTCTGCCGGTGCGGTAATCGAACCCGCGCCACAGAATTACGAATCCTGCGCGCAAGTGTGTTGACCATGGTGTGTGTGACAGACAGACAGACAGACACAGACAAAACAACCGCGTCAGCCCCCCCCCCCCAAGGCCCCCTCTCCCTTTCCCCCCCTCCTCGCTGCATAAATCCCTTTCCCCCTTTTTGGCGAACCAAACAAGAATCGCCGCATCTGCTAACTGGTTTTGGAGATAACGTAATTGTATTAATCTGCGAATTGGTATTTAAGTTGATCTTGTTGGGGATAACTGCAGGCCACCCGCCTCTGCCTAGTAATAGGCGGCACTAATTGGAAAACGGGGGGGGGGGTTGAAGGGTAGATGGGTAGATGGGTAAATAGGACGACTATAGCCATTCAATTATTCAGTCAGAACGATGGCGGATTTAATGGTTCGTGATTGCGTGCGTCTCCATCCATGCCTGTTCCATATCTCGCATTGATCTACGTACTCCCGGTACTACGTACTTTCAGTACGTAAGTACGTTCAGTTTTTTGATTCATCTCCAGCGAAGTCAGATCATGGACCTCGTGGAGGGAGAAGGGGGGGGGGGTATAATCCACTTGTTTAGGATTAGTTAGTGGTACTAACGTCCATCGTTACTGCTTTGATACCTAGCCACTGTCCGCCTGGACCTCTGATTTGAACTAATCACCACATTATATCTTCGTCATAACTAAGGCGAATGGTCTGCCAATCGGACTAAGGCCAGGTCGATACGTGCAGACGGGGAAGGCCTTTTGTGACCATTGGAGTTGTGTGACGAGGCTGTTACATTCAGCAGTTTTTTTTACGTCAATTTATGTAAATTTGTGTTCGGTGATTGTAAAAAAAAAAAAAAAAAAAGTCCTTAAGATCGTGCTATTTTCTGTTTAAATTACTTTTATTCTGTCAACTTTTAAGTACTTATTTTATATTTGGTACTTGTACCTGCCTCCGTCTCAGCACTACCTGTACCGGTANTTTTTGGCTTTGGCGTGGTATCGAGACTTGAGGACTAGTGCTGAACATTGTCTAGATATACACACAGAGAAGGAAGTACCACTTCTCGGTGTATATATATCCCGTATACCAGTACTAATGAATTTCTTGTGTATGTTCCTGTGAGTCTTTTTAAGAATTGTCATATCCTGACGATGCGCGTTGGAGATTTTCGCAATTGTATCATGTTATGTTTAAACAATTATTAGAGTATCTTCAAGTACATGCAGAATAGTTGTGGACTTTGCGAGTTAGTATTACTGCTTTCTCATGTCTATTATGAAATAGATTTATAGCTAACCAGGTTGTGGCGTCGTAGTTAACTGTGCTTTGTTTAACATATTTTGTACCGTAACCGCGGTTGTTCAACACCCTCCCAGCGAGCATAAGAAATATTGCCGGAACAACCGTAGATATCTTCAAGAGGAAACTAGATTGTTTCCTCCAACGAGTGCCGGACCAGCCGGGCTGTGGTGGGTATGTGGGCCTGCGGGTCGCTCCCAGCAACAGCCTGGTGGACCAAGCTCTCACAAGTCAAGCCTGGCCTCGGGCCGGACTTTGGGAGTAGAACAACTTCCAGAACCCCATCAACCAGGTATCAACCTTTATCAAGTTCCTTTGTTGTACATAAAAGCTTTTATTTGGGTGTAATGTATGTTTCCCAGTAAGAAAGGCTTATGGTTCAATGTGTGTGTGTGTACTTAATTGCACTTACCTAATTGCGCTTGCGGGAGTTGAGCTCTGGCTCTTTGGTCCCGTCTCTCAACTGTCAATCAACTAATGTACAGGTTCCTGAGCCTACTGGGCTCTTATCATATCTACACTTGAAGCTGTATATGGAGTCAGCCTCCACCACATCACTTCCTAATGCATTCCATTTGTCTACTACTCTGACACTGAAAAAATTCTTTGTGTCTAAATTTTATGTCTCTGTGGCTCATTTGGGCACTCAATTTCCACCTGTGTCCCCTAGTGCGTGTGCCCCTTGGGGTAAATAGCCTGTCTTTATCTACCCCTATCAATTCCTCTGAGATTCTTGTATGTGGTAAGGCAAGTAAGGCAGGTAAGGCAAGGTAGGTAGGTAACCTCAAGGTGGTGATCATGTCCCCTCTAACTCTTCTGTCTCCCAGTGACGTGAGGTTTAATTCCCCTAGTCTCTCCTCGTAGCTCATACCCCTCAGTTCGGGTACTAGTCTGGTGGCAAACCTTTGAACCTTTTCCAGTTTAGTCTTATGCTTGACTAGATATGGACTCCATGCTAAAGCCGCATACTCTAGGATTGGTCTGACATATGTGGCATATAATGTTCTGAAAGATTTCTTATACAAGTTTCTAAAGGTCGTTCTTATGTTAGCCAACCTGGCATATGCCGCTGATGTTATCCTCTTGATATGAACTTCAGGGGACAGGTCTGGCGTGATATCAACCCCCGGGTCTTTCTCTCTCGACTCTTGAAGTATTTCATCTCCCAAATGATACCTTGTATCTAGTCTCCTGCTTCCTACATCTCTCTCCAATACATTACATTTGCTTGGGTTAAACACTAACAAGCATTTGTTCGACCATTCCTGCAGCTTATCCAGGTCTTCTTGAAGCCTCAAAAGCAGTCCTCCTCTGACTTAATCCTTCTCATAATTTTGGCGTCGTCAGCAAACATTGAGAGGAATGAGTCTATACCCTCTGGGAGATCATTCATGTATAACAGAAACAGGATAGGTCCGAGTACAGAGTCGTGTGGGACTCCACTGGTGACTTCACGCCAATCTGAGGTCTGTGTGTGTGTGTGTGTGTGTGTGTGTGTGTGTGTGTGTGTGTGTGTGTGTGTGTGTGTGTGTGTGTGTACTCACCTATTTGTGCTTGTGGGGGTTGAGCTCTGGCTCTCGTGTGTGTGTGTGTGTGTGTGTGTGTGTGTGTGTGCGCGCGCGCGCGTGCGTGCGTGCGTGCGTGCCAAGTCTGGGGTCTGATAAACATCGGAGGTCCGCGGTTGTTCAACGTCCTCCCAGCAAGCATAAGAAATATTGCCGGAACAACCGTGGACATCTTCAAGAGGAAACTAGATTTATTCCTCCAAGGAGTGCCGGACCAACCGGGCTGTGGTGGGTATGTGGGCCTGCGGGCCGCTCCAAGCAACAGCCTAGTGGACCAAACTCTCACAAGTCAAGCCTGGCCTCGGGCCGGGCTTGGGGAGTAGAAGAACTCCCATAACCCCATCAACCAGGTATCAACCAGGGTAGAGGCAGTGCATCCCCAGCAACATGGCGTCTACGTGTCTTCCCAGCTCTTCCTCCAATCCTCACCCATGTTTGATACTGAAATATAACTGAACGCGTGATTTCCAAGCACTTACAAGTATACTTTGCAGTAGGCCTACTGTCGTATGTGAGGCAGATTCGTTTGACACTGAGGACCAGGACTCGCATTATCTTTTATTGAACATGTTTTGTATTAAATGGTAATGGGAGGTTGTTGGGCGGGGAGAAGAGGCGGGGAGGGCGGCCACGTGTGGGTGTTTTAGCACCCTGTTGTTACAACGTCTGTAGCACACTCCCCCACGCCCCGCCCCCCTCAGTCTTCCCACCACCTATATTAATCCTGTTTGTCATGTCTACCTCCCTACTCCCCCTTACCTGCCTCCCTCCGCTGGTCTTCCGCGGTTTCCTCTATGGGTCACCTTTGCATGGGGGAGGAGAGGGGACACCTTGGGGCACACCTTGAGGAGGTGGTGAAGCTCAGTTGTGTCCCCGCGAGCAGGTTTCCGACCAGGCCTTCTCGTGGTGGTCTGACTAACCAGGCTGCTAGTTGTCGCTGCTCAGTCTGGCACGAATTACAGTTTGGTTGCTGAGGAAACGCAAATTGATTGCTATTTAATGTGCCAACGCTTGTGGTTGTGGATCGTGTGGTGGGTGGTTGTACTCACTTTATGGGCTTGCAGGATCGAGCTTTAGCTGTGGAGCACTCGCCTTACCTGCTGTTGAATGTTGTAATGCAGTAATTAAAGACTTAACTGTACATTGTACTTTGTTCTTTTGAAACTATTTAAATAAGGTATATTATGTCATCGATGTCCTGGGGTCTCTCTCCTCTCTGCCTCCCTCCCCTCATCTCTACCTGTCCTGCTTTCTTCCCATTTCCTCAGTCTCTCCCAATCCCCTCTCACCTTCCCTATATCCAATATCCCTTCCCCTCTATCCACTCCCTCTGTCTCAAAATAGAACGTGTACTCAAAGAATGTGAAATGAATTCACGTTCGTAGTTTGAGCAAACAATATAGGGGGACAGCCAATCGCCTTCACTTATCGAGTGTACTTACCTAGTTCTGCTTGCGGGGGTTGAGCTCTGGCTCTTGGTCCCGCCTTTCAACGGTCAGTCAACTAATGTACAGGTTCCTGATCCTACTGGGCTCTTATCATATTTAAACTTAAAGCTGTGTATGGAGTCAACCTCCACCACATCACTTCCTAATGCATTCCATTGTCTACTACCCTGACACTGAAAAAATTCTTTCTAACGTGTGTGTACTCACCTAATTGTGCTTGCGGGGGTTGAGCTTTGGCTCTTTGGTCCCGCCTCTCAACTATCAATCACTGGTGTACAGATTCCTGAGCCTACTGGGCTCTAAGAATGGGTGGTGGTGTGTGAGGGGGGCGGGGATGCAATTTTAGGCCGACCCGACCAGCTTATGTCTGTCCCATACCCTATCTCATTTATCTTGCAAAGTTGGGCGAGGCTTGCCACAAGTATCTGGACTCCAACCTTGGTCAGATAAATTTCTTTTGTACAGATAGACATACAGATAATATGGGCTATATACAACAAAGGTGCTTAAGTGTGGTTGTACATTTATATTTAATAGATCAATAAGGAAACATGGTTTGACATGAAAACAAGAAAACAGGCTCCGCCGCCTCTGTCACGAGGACTTTTTTTTTTTGGGGGGGGGGGCAATTGTTGATGACTATAAATTCTATGCATCTAAGCATAGTGCATAGAATTATCTGCTGTCATCTAAGCTGTCTAAGGCTTATTCAACGTCTAGTAGAGCTAGGGTGGCAATAGATTTTTTTTTTACATTTTATGAACAACAGGTTTTTTTTCGGTTGATCGAAGGAGGAACTAACCTTGTTGGACTCCTCGTGTGTGCCCCGGGATGCCTCCTGACCCTCCCACAGCAACTCTCGCATCACCCTCGCCTCCTCATGGCTTTGCATTTCCTTCTTGCCTTAACATTCGTATGGTCTTTCAGGATGAAAAATGAAGAACGAGAATCTATCCCTTCCTTATCTGTTAGTGAGCAATAGAAAGTGGCATTTACAGATTCGTAAACTAAAGCATGTTTATATTTACGTAGTAGATTGTAACCTCATTAAACGTATGTGCTTCCGTGCCAAAATTCAGACCTATTGTTTTGTGTATAATGCTCTGTCCTGTGTGGCAGGGAATATGAGCAGCACCTCACTTTAATAAGACCTACACTTGAATTACTTGGCTTAGGAAAATTTTTTTATTATTTGTGAATGATGGTAATATTCTGCTCCCTCCCTCCCTCCCCTCTACCACCTCCC
>WNGS01167840.1:3213045-3245882 GCA_020271785.1 Procambarus virginalis | reverse complement strand
GTAGTGTACCCATCATAAGGGATAGATGAGGCTTTGGCGGGAGTTTCAAAAGAGCCCACCTTACAGCACGACTGGCATTTAAATTTAAACAAACGCATTACAAAGCCTCTTACTCTTGCGCCTCCACCAGCCACCACCTACGCACACTGGCACGACCAAAGCCCCGGTGTTAGGAATTGTATGGGGGAAGGAGTAAGATGAATCGTATAAGGAAGATGAGGGTAGGAAGTATTAAGGCAAGGGGAGGAGGTATTTTGCATGTCCTTACTGTAAAAGCAGATGTATCTAAGGAGGGGAGGGTTAAGGGAGAAGCCGAGGGTAGGAGATAAAGTTACAGCCCCGCTCCTGTGCCAGGTAAGTCCACTACGGGCTCACCATAGCCCATGCTACCTGGAACTTTTTGTTCAGAGTAGCTCGATCTAAAGAAGAATCTAAGGGGGCAGGAGAAGATATAAGGGAGTAGGCGAGGGTAGGAGGAGGAGATACAAGGGGGAGAGTCACACTTTACACCACCTGCAACGCGTAACAATTTAAATTAGGTAGCGAGTTATTGAGATATTTGAGTGAAGAAGACTCGTCGCATAATATGAAGGTAAACCGGTTCAAATGCAACCTATCAGGTTAAATAATAAATGTTGAATAACAATTTGATGTCATGTGAGGTCTGATACATGAAATCTCACAGCATGAGAATATGATCAGATGTAGGTGAGTAATGCTTACTTGCCCCATACTCACGTTTTGCCCCATACTCACGTTTTGTTTGACACATCTTATGGGATGTGTATATCCCAGACTTACTGGGATTACAGAAAGGATTTTTTATCCCGCTGATAAACAGTGAATAAATCTGCCAGTTCTGTTTGCACTCTTCTACTTTCTTGAGATTCATCCAAGAGCTGTCGTCTTATGAGACTTGACGCGTGGTTGAGGGCTGTTGTGGGTGTTAGCATGGAGGTGTTGCATCTCTCTTGTCATTTCTGTTTTTTTTTTTTTTTTCTGTGGACTTTTTAATTTGTGTTGTCATTTTAAATGTTTGTTGTACTGTATTTGCGAGCGAATGAATGTCGCTGGTCTGCAGTATATACACATTGGAGCGCCTATAATTTTTTCTCGTAAGAAAAAATTGGCAAAAAATCGTAAAATATGACAAAGAACCGGCCCGTTATTGAGGTCGAGGGACATTGGTCCTAGAAAGCGTGACTATTTATTGGTTTATATCCGCTTAAGTACCGGAGTTTTGATGGTGTGGGCAACATTGAGGTGAACTATGTGCGAGAACAGGTTGACCTGAAGAGCAGCGTGGCCGCCATGGGCGTCCCCTCTCGCGGAAATATTTTAGAAGTTCGGTCAATACATTTGTTCCACATGTACAGTACATAATATAGGGTAGGAGGTTGTATATTATAGGGTAGGGTATAGCAGCAAGGTGGCGGCTGTATGAGTGTACGACGCTGTTAAGGTCATGCGATGGGTTCGAACTCTTGTCTCTAGAGTCACCAGGCACACGAAAGAACTGTGGAAGAGCAGATGTATCTAAATGTGTTAATAATAATAATTAAAAAAAAAGCCCGAGAGTTTGCCAGTGCAGACTACTGCTCACATCGCCCTGTATGACTGACCATCATGTGTGGTTAGAACATTCAGCATCACGTAGCTTGTTCTTGACACACTCTGTACTCCCCTTCATATAGTCTAGGACAGCTGCATAAACGCACATGTAACTAAATGTGTTAAACAAAAATCAATCCCATCGCATGGCCTCTAATGTTTCCCGAATGCTACACCACGCTCTGGTGATTTCACTATTCATAGTCGATTGAAAAATACAGGATCGTTTGGTTGTAGAAACCAGTTCAACGGCTTTGCTATTGTTTTCCGTGAGCGTTTGACTCCTTTGGTAACTAGAGGGATGGGGTACGATTCGGTACGATAAACTAGAGGGATTCCAGGTACTCAGGTACGGTAAAAATGAGGACCTTAAACATAATACAGGGTACAAAACACAATCAAATGTGCCCATAGCAGGAAAACAACATGTAAAGGATTTGGGAATAATGATGTCTGACGACCTAACGTTTAGGGAGCATAACCAAGCAAATATTGCGACAGCCAGAAAAATGATAGGATGGATTACGAGAACTTTCAAATCCAGGGATCCCATCACAATGCTTGTACTCTTCAAGTCACTTGTGCTGTCCCGTCTTGAGTACTGTTCAGTACTCACTTCCCCTTTAGAGCAGGAGAGATTGCTGAAATAGAGGGAATACAGAGAACATATACGGCACGCATAGACGCGATAAAGCACCTAAATTATTGGGATCGTCTCAAAGCTCTCCAAATGTACTCACTAGAAAGAAGACGAGAGAGATATCAAATAATATACACCTGGAAGATACTGGAGGGCCAGGTCCCAAATCTACACAGTAAAATAACAACGTACTGGAGTGAACGATATGGAAGAAAATGCAGAATAGAACCAGTGAAGAGCAGGGGTGCCATAGGCACAATCAGAGAACACTGTATAAACATCAGAGGTCCGCGGTTGTTCAACGTCCTCCCAGCAAGCATAAGAAATATTGCCGGAACAACCGTGGACATCTTCAAGAGGAAACTAGATTTATTCCTCCAAGGAGTTCCGGACCAGCCGGGCTGTGGTGGGTATGTGGGCCTGCGGGCCGCTCCAAGCAACAGCCTAGTGGATCAAACTCTCACAAGTCAAGCCTGGCCTCGGGCCGGGCTTGGGGAGTAGAAGAACTCCCAGAACCCCATCAACCAGGTAACCAGGTATCAACCAGGGTGGCGGCGGGAAGTGGTGAGACCAAGAGGAGGGTGATGGACACCTGGGCCACCGGCGTAGGCGCCATGCCACTAATTACCCGATTGGTGGAGGAGGCGGCGGCACCGGTTTACACGCTCTGAAGACGCTCTTGGTGGTGCCCCCAGCGGTTCATTGGTCACCTCCGTACAGGTCCTCCCTGCCACCCTGCCAACCATTACCCCTGTCGGAACCCACAAGGATTGGGTTTGTGGAGGGCTGAGGAAGGTCTTCGTGGAGGGCTGAGGAAGGTCTTCGTGGAGGGCTGAGGAAGGTCTTCGTGGAGGGCTGAGGAAGGTCTTCGTGGAGGGCTGAGGAAGGTCTTCGTGGAGGGCTGAGGAAGGTCTTCGTGGAGGGCTGAGGAAGGTCTTCGTGGAGGGCTGAGGAAGGTCTTCGTGGAGGGCTGAGGAAGGTCTTCGTGGAGGGCTGAGGAAGGTCTTCGTGGAGGGCTGAGGAAGGTCTTCGTGGAGGGCTGAGGAAGGTCTTCGTGGAGGGCTGAGGAAGGTCTTCGTGGAGGGCTGAGGAAGGTCTTCGTGGAGGGCTGAGGAAGGTCTTCGTGGAGGGTTGAGGAAGGTCTTCGTGGAGGGTTGAGGAAGGTCTTCGTGGAGGACTGAGGAAGGTGTAATTAAACTCCTCGGCGTAGCTTGACCCACGAGGAAGGAGTAAATTAGGGGCAGAGGTTAAGAGAGCGGTCAACGGCGCCGGGAAGGTGTGACGCAGGGGAGTGACGGAGGCGGGGCGCCCTGAGTGTATGACAAAGGCGTGACGGAGGGTGTGACGGCGGTGCTGAGGCGAGACTAAGACATTATCTGTATAAATATATTCTTTATTCTCTGGAGAAAGGCGAAACACTATATCGCTTTGAATGGATATTAGGAGTGAGTGAATGAACTGCCCAACCATTTGCACCATCGGGGACCGAACTTGTCGCTGTCCAAAGGCTCGGCGAAACACTTGGGTATGAGATCCCAGTCGTAACAGAAGCGTCATATTTTACAGATAAAAAGGTGACGAGGGTATCCTTACAGCCTGTAGATGGAAGATTTAATATTGATAATGAGAGCGGTCCGATGGTTCAGGGGAAGGGGATTGGATGTTAGGTGATATCTCGCACGAATGGAAAAAAATTGTCCGAAATAAGCCTAAAGTTCGACACGTGAGAGGTTGTGTGGTTATGACTAGTCCAAGAATCGCTTTTACGCAACGTCTTGAAAGGTAAATCACGCTTGGAAAACTGTCAACAGGCAGTCGCTAGGAAAGCCCTGACCTATATAGAAAACATCGCGTAAAACCCGGAACCCAGAGTTTGGGATTGGGTGGCGGGAGATGGGAAGGAGAGGGAGGCCGGTGTTGGATTCGGGTGGATATGCTAATCCTGTGCACAGTTGGCGTTAAATGGTTGCTTAATAATAACTTGTTTAAAGACACACAGGTGACCTCATCACGGGCATGTTCTCTCAAGCTTTCCCAGCGGGGAAATTTCTACCGTATTTTATCCAGGTTGATTGAATTCTGAAAGTTACACAGGGTAGTATGGAGTTGAAAAGAATTGGTGTGTTACTTTTGGCGTTGTGTAGATAACCACTAAATACCCCAGAACTGTACCGGGGTAATTAGACAAAGTAATAAAGTAACAAAGGTATACGAACAACGCCAAACTCCAGTTCCCGATGAACCACTTAGAAAACAAAACTACGTAACTGGCAGATGCAGCCAAAGCAATCTTTCATATTAAGTCTTCAGCCTCAGTAACACGGTAATTCCCACGAATTCAACAATAGGAATGAAAATATAGTAACAATTTAGCTACTCTGTAGTCCCCAAGTGCCCCAATGGGGTCGGGGTCGGGTTGGCTTCACTAGAGTAATATATATATATATATAATATATATATATATATAATATATATATATAATATAATTTGTCGTCATTCAGAAACCAAGTAAACGGGTGTAGTAATTACAACTTTGGTGTAGATGAGCACTACTATTAGAGGGGAAATGTAATACATTTTGGTGCGTGGAGGTTACTCAAGAAACAATAGACTTGCGTGTAGACTCCTGTGGGATAAAATGGTGTTGTGTAAGACACATTACCCAATGCGAGGAAATAGGGATATTTCTAAAGTTAATAATAATAATAATAATGATGTGGATGTCAGGGAAGTAGCCAAAGGGTGCAGTATAAGTGTGGGGTTAGTTGCCAGATGAGGATAGGGTGCACTATGGGGCAGATTTCACACCGGTGAAAATTGTTATTTGTGCATGGAAAGTATTCACAGTGAGAGAGGAATGAAAATAAATTTTGTGTATGTGGGGGTGAAAGTAAGCCGAGTGAGGCGAAATATTATAAGGGTTTTGGGCAGTAGCCAGTGTGTGGAAATGATGTCATTTGGTCGTGTTTACTTGTAGTTTACCTGGCGTCGGTTCAGAGTTCTATCCCCCCCCCACCAAGTCGTGCCTTGGGGCCAGGCCTGTTTTGTGATAACTTAATCTAAAAGGCTGTTGCTTGGTGGGGTCCGGAGGTCAACATACCCGCTACAACCCGGCTGTTGTGGCCAGTGTGGAAAATATGTAATTGAGGAAGAAGCCATGATGAGAATAGACACAACTGGTGAGACAGTCGTAATTAAAGGTGCGCTGCTGCTGCTGTTGGCGTGTGTGGTGGTGAACTGATTCTCGCTGCTTCTTGTCAGCTGTGACTTTACCGACAGCCGTTCCAGGTAACATGAAGCGACAAGGAAAGTCAGGGTTAAGAACGATGGGGCAACTGGCAGACATGGGGGGGGGGGGACGAGGGGCAGGTAGGATAGATATATATGTGTTAATGTCTGCATATTATACACTTAACTTTTTAGCTTTTAGATATATAAAACGTTGGTGTTGTCTCGAAATATTAAGTTTGCTATCGATATCTACTTTCGTATTTTAAATAACTTATATACCATTGGTACGCCCGTGGTTTGGTGTACCACCCATGTACCTCTTGTCACAATTCTTGATGAATATTAAATTCAGAAAGTCTGGGCCTGGTGCAGAGTACATATGCGTGCTGTCTATGGCTGTGTGGCTATTGAAAGTCTAGTGGGGTTAGGGTGACATCTGATATGTGGTTCGATGTTGGTGTCAGTTTCATGAAGAATTCGTTTGGATCATTGATCTTCAATGTGGTCAGGGGCTCACTGAAAACAGAATCGTATTGAAGCCTCAGTATTTCACTAATTTTTTGTTGTTGCCAGCTGTGAAAGTTCCGCCACCCTTTCGCAAGGTCCCATTCCAGGATGTAGTTTTTGTTAGAGAGTTTGCATAGAAGATAAAGTATATTGGTTTGTTCTCTTTCACTGATGGCCTGTTATTCTTTTTGCGTCACCTGGATATATTTAATTCTCGTAGCTTTAGCTCGATTGTTTCTGTTAATCTACATAGCCTTCCTTGTCGTTCTTGGAATAAATTGGAGCTTTTGAGATTTGTTTTCTGAACATATAAAGGTAATGCCGTTCTCGGTCCAGTTTGCATAATTTTTTTTTTTACAAGAGTTCTTACATTCTTGTACAACCACTATCACGCATAGTGTTTCGGGCAGGTCCTTAATACTAATTTTCCCCGGAATACGACCCGCCAAATCGTTTAACAACCAGGTACACATTCACTGCTGGATGAACAGAGGCTACAGTTAAAGACTGGCGGCCAGTCACTCCTTCCCGGCCAGGATATGCAGCCCGTCCTCGCATACAAAGATCCAAGTTCTTTAATCATGCCTGTTATGAATGAAAAGTCGTTTACACACGACTCACAACTGATGACGTCCGAACACTTCCGGAACAAGTGCTTCGCTCACGTCCTCTGTTCGAACCACAATTCCATAAATGCTTCACGTGCTTATCCTGAAGCTAGACACAGATATAATGAAATAAAACCCGGAGTCTGTCTCCTGTGGATTCCTTCCCATATTGGTCTCAGAATGCATGATAAAACTGATGAGTTGGCCAAGACTTTTACTCTTAAAGAAAGAGGGAATTGATTACCATCTTGACTGCCTTTGAGCAGCCTGAGGGCAGTAATATTCGGGAACATCAACAAAATCTCATAGACTTGAGGCAAAGTGAAATTCACACCAGTTCCTCCATCTATCATCATTCTATTATACAGGGAGAACTCACATCTATGGGGTCATCCAATATGGTTAGTAGACTTTTAGATGTCACCAGTGCTAGGCTTAGGCTCGGCTACAAGTACCTCTGGGAGTTTGTAACATCTGCTGATGTAGATTTGACTAATATAAACAGAACTATTCGCATACTTTGCGTCATTATATAATGGAATGTGAAAAAATCGCGGAATTCAGAGAACACCATCAATGGAGTTTAAGGAATGTGTAAGTACTTCATTCATAATGATGTACTGCCAGTAATCTTAGCGAAGTATCCAAAAATTTGCTCACTGTAGGTAATGCATGCACATGACTGTAAAGCTGCCGCCCAGTTGGGTGGGTGTGCAGCAAGACTAATAACTGTGTGATTCACCATAGATGTAAAGTGCCTTCTATAGTGACTTTTGTGAACCTCTTGTTGAATCACTTAATACAAAGATTATCGATGTATATATATGCATTGTGTAAATGAGGTGTGTTGTGTGTGTGTGTGTGTGTGTGGTGTGTACTCACCTAGTTATTCACCTAGTTATGCTTGCGGGGGTTGAGCTCTGGCTCTTTGGTCCCGCCTCTCAACCGTCAATCAACAGGTGTACAGGTTCCTGAGCCTATTGGGCTCTATCATATCTACACTCGAAACTGTGTATGGAGTCGCTTCCACCACATTACTTCCTAATGCATTCCATTTGTCAAACCACTCTGACACTAAAAAAGTTCTTTCTAATATCTCTGTGGCTCATTGGGCACTCAGTTTCCACCTGTGTCCCCTTGTGCGTGGGCCCTTGTGTTTAAACAGCCTGTCTTTATCAACCCGTGTGTGTGTGTGTGTGTGTGTGTGTGTGTGTGTGTGTGTTGTGTGTGTGGTGTGTGTGGGTGTGTGTGTGTGTGTGTGTGTGTGGATCACTAAAATGTTGTCTCCAAATATCCCTATTTAAACATTATCATTACCTTCAAACTGTCATCCTGATAGTTTAAATTTGGCAGTAATGTGTTACTCTGTTTTAATATCTTAACACTACATCTTAGATGTTGCCTTTCTAGTTGTCTCATCAGTATGAAATAGTTTATAGTCTTTAATTGTATATTCTGCTATAATTCTCTAAGAGTCGATATTCAACCAATTTTCAGTGATTGCAGTAATTTCTTAACATATCAGTTTGTCTGTATTGCCTCTGCAATATGAATAGTAGTGTTTTCAGAACATTTTACTCCTGCTTTTGTAGCTCTGTTACAACTATCATCATAATACTTTTCCTTTAAGTTTTCACGTTATTGCACAATACGTTGCTCTGGGATTCTATAATAGGCTTGACTACACGTTCATAATAGGGAATGTGGACGGATGAGAATGCGAGTGGTGGTTGCCGCATACAGGTAATCTTGGAGATAATGGTGGTGGAGCAGGAGTGGCGGCGGGGTCGGGGCCAGTGTAAGGCACACACGCAGTCTTCGCCCAAGTAACCACAGCTATTCGGGTCCTGATAATCGCGGTTTGTAGGCCGATAATTACAGCCTTCCTAATCGCCTCCTTTTCCGCCTCGACAAAAGAAATAACCAAGGCGCAGCTCTTTTAAAGACCGTCGTGGGGAGGTCCATTTTATTCAACTATCGCGTCCAGATACACTCTAGTTGATCATTAATGTCAGAGGAGGGGATGGGAGGGCGGGGCAGAGAGACAGGAAACGAGAGGCAACATGGGAAGGGGAGATGTGAGGAAGGAAAGGGGTTGGGACGGGCAGTAGAAAAAAAACTGATTGAGTTGTAAATAATTATCTGGCACTGTAAATATGAGGTGATTGATGTATACACAAATGTGTAAACTGTTAGGTATTATTGTGAGATTTTCTCTACGCCTACCTCCCTTAGGAGGTGGACTACAAGTTTAAAGGCTGCTCTTGGCAGTTAAGCATGAGTCCAGTAGAAAAAGGAGAAGCGGGAGCAAACCGCCAGGCTTCCACCAGCAGGGGTGGAAACCTGTCCACAATAGGCCGCTGGTTCCTCCTAGTTAAACATGACGTTAAAACCAATAAAGGGTAACCGACGGGTTCTCACAATCAAATTTTATAGTTGTGTGGCGCTATGAATTGGAATTCGAATTCCCAGGAGCGCAGCCGTCATATCAAAGATTTAAAACAACAATATCAATATATATCAGAACAATGGGAGTGGTACAGAATAGTTGAAGGTTGACATCAAAGACTGTTAACAAATAACAATTTATTATAACAAGAGACTAGACTACTACATCAAAACAAAAGAATGTCAATGACGTTACTCGAACATAAGCGTGCCCACAGAGGAATCAACACGCAAGCAAGAACTAACAGATCTATAATCACAATTACAACAAATGACACAGTGAGTTCTGGAACACGTCTCCAGTAACCTCCTAACTGTTCTACGCCTCAGTGCAGTCTACACCTGCAATAGCGGTTGCAATGCAATCAAATCAGTAGCCTTTCAATGACATCAATAACTAATGGGTTCACTGGCAACTCCAGCACCCTTCCTCAAATTAATCTTTACGTTAATGTCCATCCAGTGGCACCATAACCAACAGCTAAATAGCAACCCTTGCTGTGTGGCTGCATACTGAACTAACCTGAACACAGGTGTGCCCACTGATGACGCAATATTGCAAACTCAAAGAAAAATATCACAGACTAAGTTACACCACAGCGTGTGATTTAATTACGTTACAGTCCAACCAGTGGCATTTGCAACACAGCTATTCAACAGCCCCTCGAGAAATGACAGCAGGCTCCATCCTGCTGACACTTCGGGCTGACAACATGAACTAACTGAACAATTCGTCCACTGATGACACAAGCAAGCAATCAATAGTGACACGACTTCCTAGTGGCAACTACTCTAATCACAAGCTTAAGGTCCTCCAGTCCAACAGGAGCGACCCCCGTAATCAGGTGGGTAGTCTAACAGTGACTCACCCCTATCACAACTAAAGTGAACACAGTCAGGCAAGGTGGGATTCTGGGACACAGCTCCACTCATCCCTAAGTTACTTTACCCTCGTCACTAGACGATAACCAAAAGAAATTGCCTTAATCAATTGCAACATTGATTATGTGAATAATGATGGAAATTGACTGATCACAGCAGTCAGCAACAAGTACTACTTTAATCACAAACAAGTGTCTCACGCTAGACACAACATGATAGTACTCTACGTTAACACAAGTCCTCTTGTCACAATAACTCAAACTCTTAAATTACATCACACTTGACTCCTTGCAAGTATTCAGTGAGTAATTCTTAATTAAGGTCAAACGGACCACTAATTACATCCCAATTGAGTTACGTTAACTAAGCCTACCCCAAGTGGGTGGCTTCTCAACAGTCTGTGTATCACTAATTACGTTTACTTACTAATGAGTGCTAATTACCCTAATTAGCCTTGAGCAATTAATTAACTGTCACCAGGACCGATAATTAATCATACATAAATACGTCTCACTCCGCACTGCCTAAGCAGGTCTCATCAAACACTGTGAATTCACGGAAGAGGAGTTAATTACCCTAATTAACAATGAGTGCAACTTAATCCACTGTCACCAGACAGAATATGATTAATATAACGTATTATGCTAACCCCATGACCTCGCTTTACCGAGTCATCTGAGTCCTCAAGACTCCAGACGTTAATTACTCCACTAATTATCATGAGCCACTAATTGCCCCAACCCTGAAAGGCAGTTAGTCTCGAGCAACTGACGTTAGCACTATCACTGACAGACTCTGACAGATCCTCTCCCACTACGTGAATTCATGATGAGAATGCTAATTACATAATTAGCTAGAGTGGTCATTAATTGTCACACGGACAATTAATTGCACCGGACACGTATTCCCACAAGCTCAAGTTCAACACTGTTCTCCCATAACAGCACTCACTCATTCAACAACTTCAAGTGTGCACCCCCTTATCCAGTTAATTACCCCTAATTAACTCACTGAATCCTAAGTACTCCACACAACTCAAAGAACAAAGTAACCCTAAGGTTACACAGGTCACACATATAATGGCATGCAAAAAAAATAAATAGCACTGCCCACATACGGTTGCGACTACTGCAACTCGTTAATTACTATGCCCACAGTAGTGACACACGGTTTTGCAACAATCAAGGTATCCATATTACTGCCCCTCTAATCTTGCAAACGTTGCAAAAGATCGCCCGATCCCGGTGGCTTCAGCAAGACAATATACGTTAATATAAGACACCGTCGCTCTACGCGGACAGCTGGCACTAATTCTCCCATAATTAGGCAAATTAACAAATTGCTCGCTCCATTAAGTGACTGAGAATTTCCCTGAATACTCAAAGGGTCCCTTTAAATCCTCAACACAGTTCCTAGGACAGTAATATCGTATACCTGATAACACTGCACAAACCTGCACATAATGATACCGTCAGCATGCCCCCATGCTAATGACATCATTAGGCAATCAGTCAGCGATCACATCTACTGACTCACCACACAACACAGTACAACAATCATGCAAATGAAACACATGGAAATGCCTTACATAAACAATGTAAATTAATCACCAGGACATATACAGACCTCAGGATATCCACTAATAACCTGCCCCACGGGTCTGCTTAATTAACTCTAACCTGGGCCTAATTACATAATGAGGGTACTATGGCACTAACCAAGGCTGGACGATTATACAGAATCGCCAGACTGGATCATTATATGATGATTACTCTACACTGACTGGTCCCAAACTCCAGTCAGTCTACACACAACAATATATCTACAGATATATAATTATAACACTACGTGATTTACAGTGACAATTTCCCATCTCCAGGTACTGCCCCACAGTCACCTGGGCATGCCACAGACGGGCGTCTCAGCTACTTCCTAGCCTGGCCGGGCTAGGGGCTCACACAACTTTCACTATCTCATATAACTGAGAACCTGTTATACACTGATAAAGTACTCACGTTTCCGTCCACACATTTCCTCATTTCCCAGGTCCTTACCACCTGGCTGTCAACACTTAGCTTGCTCCTCGTGCGTCGACAAGATGTGGCCTAGGCTGTCCTGGGAATGTGGCCAAGGGGGTGGCCAAAGGTGGTGGCCAACATGTGGCCACTGCGTGGCCTTCAGGAGGGTGGCCCACGGGTGGCGCGTGACGTCACAGCACCCACCCACCCAACCGAGCAGCTCGCGCGGTGTAAGGTGGCGGTGGCCCGGGCCGGGCCGCCGGGCGGCATGGGGGTGGGTGACTGGGCGGCCGGCGGGTGGCCAGAGGGCGGCCTGGGTGGCCAGAGGGCGGCCTGGGTGGCCGCGTGCCTACAACTTGGATGGGGAATCACTAACAACCCCATCATACCAGAGCATGACTCGCTCTTACACCTGGGGTTACAGGAGTGACCTGGCCGGCGTCACCTCCCATGGACGACGTCGGGCGCAATTCAAAGTCCAAGTCCCAGTTTCTCGCAATTTTTGGGCTTCGACACACCCAGGGTGGCTGGAGTGCCATGCAATATGAGTAAACAGAACGACAGGAGCGATAACGGTGGTGGGGGTGGCAGGCCCCACCCCCACCTAGACACTACTCACACCCTGGCTGCCCAATTCAAACTAAACTCTCTTGGCGGCTAGAGAGGCTCACATGCCCATATTTCTCCCCCTACCTGTCTTGACCAATCAGCAGGAAGCCGGCACTGGTCCTGATGCCGCTTCCAATGGACAGCTTTCGCGCCAAAACTCGGCATAGGAGTAGGGGTGCTTAGACCAATCAACGGGCCCCTCGCCTGTGGCGTGGGGACGTCACACAGGAGGGTGAGGCAACACAACGTTCAATGTCTCCCTTGGTGGGGGGGAGGCAGCGTTGCCCCCACTGTCCACCCTCCACCTCTAACGGTTTTTGTTATACTACCTCTCTGTTTACAGAACAGGCAAATTTTGCTGTAATTCTCTCTACAGAGCAATCACAGACCTCTATNTGCATTGCAACCGCTATTGCGGTGTAGACTGCACTGAGGCGTAGAACAGTTAGGAGGTTACTGGAGACGTGTTCCGATCTCCACTGTTCATTTGTTGTAATTGTGATATAGATCTGTTAGTTCTTGCTTGCGTGTTGATTCCTCTGTGGGCACGCTTATGTTCGGTAACGTCATTGACATTCTTTTGTTTTAATGTTAGTAGTCTAGTCTCTTGTTATAAATAATTGTTATTTTGTTAACAGTCTTTGATGTCAACCTTCAACTATTCTGTACCACTCCCATTGTTCTGATATTATTTGATATTGTTGTTTTAAATCTTTGATATGACGGCTGCGCTCTTGGAATTCGAATTCCAATTCATAGCGCCACACAACAAATATAAAATTTGATTGTGAGAACCCGTCGGTTACCCTTTATTGGTTTTAACGTCATGTTTAACTAGGAGGAACCAGCGGCCTATTGTGGACAGGTTCCACCCCTGCTGGTGGAAGCCTGGCGGTTTGCTCCCGCTTCTCCTTTTTCTACTGGACTCATGCTTAACTGCCAAGAGCAGCCTTTAAACTTGTAGTCCACCTCCTAAGGGAGGTAGGCGTAGAGAAAAATCTCACAACAATAACGTGGCTGAAATATGTTGACCAGACCACACACTAGAAAGTGAAGGGACGACGACGTTTCGGTCCGTCCTGGACCATTCTCAAGTAGATTCTTTCTTCCTCACTTGGTTTCTGAGAACTCAGACTGGAGGTTTCATCGACTAGTTGTGGTTAGTGCAGTCCGCTCACAAGCAAATGGTCTAGAGTTCGATTCGCAAGCAGGGCGAGGTGTTTAGGCACGTTTTCTCTACATCAGCTGCCTCTATTCACCTAGTAATAAATAGGTATGTGGGAGTTAACTGCTGGTGTCATCCTGACTAAGGTCAATAGTGGTCAGGAGGATAAACCTTATGGCTACCTGTCCCCGACAATGGGAACCATTAACATTAAGACTGTACCAGTCTAACCTCTGAGTTAACAGGGTAGCACTCTAAGGAGCTGTAACAGAAAAAGTAACAAAAATACAAAGGCGAGGCACAGTGGGTCATGTGCGCCTCGCTTGCTTAGTAGGTTCAGCACTGTTTGGTCGGGCCATTAACTGGTTGGGTGACCGCACATACAGCTTCGTCCTCGGCTTGGGCGGGGGGGGGGTGATGGTAGCGCCATTAGCATAAGTTCCTGTCCCCCAACAGTGGTATACTATACCATATTAAATATACAAATTTGTACCTGTTCGGCTAGGCCTATTGACGAAATTTACGGCCTCCGATAAGATCTTGGGTGGAATTTGCCTAACGATGATGGCTTGATGTTTGCTTCTAACCATGGGGCCGTGCCCTGTGTCGTGCTCAGGCTGGGTACTGGGCATCGTGACCCTTGACCCTCGGCCGCTGGGAGAGTGTGAGGGAGTCTTCGCCAGCCTTCTCCCAACCCACCACAGAAAGTTTGTTTGAGAACTTCGATCTGCAGTTTAATATATATAGTTTATATTGCAGTTTAATATATTTCTATACCTTCAGTATAGAAACCACCAGGTATGAACAACCTTCTGGGGTGAAGAACAGATATCACAAACTGCGGTTATGTTATCCATATTCATATATCAAACGAGCCTGTAACGCCTGCAGATGCCCAACTAAAATATTATTATTTCTGTAAAATATTAGAATAAATGAACATAAATAAATACACAAATTAAAGATCAGCGAACGAAAAAAATAAAAGCGAGTGACGGTACTTGTACATAAACAAATTAACTCATATTTAGTTAACATTAAATCTAAATTTCTGGCTTTAGTAGATTCATAGTTTTGATGTCGACATGTTCAAGTCTGCATTTGTCCGTATACATGCTTAGTAGTGTTGCGTCTGTCTGGATAAATATATTATAGTTACTGCACGAACCGGCTCGTTTTCTCAGATACTTTTTTTTTTCTTTTTTTAGGGATGACTAAAGTTCGGTGCAAAATCGATGACTTGTATCAAGGTCCCCGTATCAAGGTCCCCAAGGTTGAAATACCGATCGTTCCCAGGCTGCAACCCCACAATAAGCAGATTAACCCCTGGGTACCTATTTAGTGCTAAGTGAACAAGGCACTATATGATAGGAATCATGCCCAGGCATTTATGCTCCGCTCGGGACTCGAATCCGGAGTTCCCGGTTGTGCAGCCCGTCCTCCAAACAAAGACCCAAAAGTGATTCCATGCACCGCCAAACCTCCTCCCTGTTTATGAATGGAAAAACGGGTTACACGCAACTCGCAACTGATTTCGTTCGAACACTTCCGGAACAAATGATTCACTGACGAATTTTGTTCGAACCACAACGCTGTAAATGCTTCACCCACGTACTACAAATACAAATAATCGCCAACAGAACCTAAACACCTAACCTAACCTAAGCCCATATATGCACAATATGCTAGTATATTATAATATTAATTATATTTGAGAAAATTTCTGTTTTGAATGAATAGCATGTAATAATTTATGAATGCGTCTGAGGGGTCGAGCGCTGAATGGAATGAACTTGGTCTGAGGACGGGTTGAGAATGAACCTGACTGTACTACCGGGAACCTTCAGATTTAAAAATTGTCATCTTCCACACCTGTGCTTTCAATTTCTCCGATAATTGACCATAAAATTGCAATTCCATTCTGATTTCAGCGACACTGGTTTGTGCTGATTGCCCTTTGGAACATTAGCCGTCTTTAAAATACCTCTCCTGTTTTTCCATTGAGGGAGCAAGGTATACAATCTGCGGAGCTTTCATCGTGCCGTCGCTCGGTAGATTGAGAGCTTGCTGGGATGATTAGTTGTTTAGGACTGCGGCAGGGGTGATCAGTGACGCCCCGCCGGGAATCTGTCGTCCTAGAACTAATTATCGTGATAAATTGGTGTAATACGTCCATGGAGCACATTACTGACTCGCTCTCACTACCGGCTAATCGTCCATCTCCGCTTAAAAGATCTTTAATGAAATCATCCACGATGAGGCCAAGGGAATGCTAGGCGTTTTTAACTTTATAGTCGATAATCTCGTGTGCAGAGGGAGGATTTTCAGTCTTAAGCAGGCCGGGGGGATAATGCTGATTGGTGGTATCTGTGCGTTATTGGCTACACGCTCGGTCATTGTTGAACATTGGACGGAACTATTGGTCTCTGTGTGACATCTGACCGCTCATTGTTGCTGCTTTGTCGTCGCCTGCTGGGACCATTGTTGACCTTCCGCTCATAGCTGACCGACGGTATTGTCCCCAGTGTGGTAGACGAGCGGCCGGCCATGGCGTAGGGCTCCCTCACACTCCAACACCTCATTGTTCAACCCATTATATTCCCACTTCCACCCTCCCCCTTTTCCCCTTCCCTGGCTACTCTTACCAACCTTCCATTTCCTGGCCTCTCCTGCCACCCACCTCCACCCGTGGCCTCACCTGCCACCCACCTCCACCCGTGGCCTCTCCTGCCACCCACCTCCACCCGTGGCCTCTCCTGCCACCCACCTCCACCCGTGGCCTCCTGCCACCCACCTCCACCCGTGGCCTCTCCTGCCACCCACCTCCACCCGTGGCCTCTCCTGCCACCCACCTCCACCCGTGGCCTCTCCTGCCACCCACCTCCACCCGTGGCCTCTCCTGCCACCCACCTCCACCCGTGGCCTCTCCTGCCACCCACCTCCACCCGTGGCCTCTCCTGCCACCCACCTCCACCCGTGGCCTCTCCTGCCACCCACCTCCACCCGTGGCCTCTCCTGCCGCCCACCCCCACCCGTGGCCTCTCCTGCCGCCCACCCCCACCCGTGGCCTCTCCTGCCACCCACCTCCACCCGTGGCCTCACCTGCCACCCACCTCCACCCGTGGCCTCACCTGCCACCCACCTCCACCCGTGGCCTCTCCTGCCACCCACCTCCACCCGTGGCCTCTCCTGCCACCCACCTCCACCCGTGGCCTCTCCTGCCACCCACCTCCACCCGTGGCCTCACCTGCCACCCACCTCCACCCGTGGCCTCTCCTGCCGCCCACCCCCACCCGTGGCCTCTCCTGCCACCCACCCCCACCCGTGGCCTCTCCTGCACCCACCTCCACCCGTGGCCTCTCCTGCCACCCACCCCCACCCGTGGCCTCTCCTGCCACCCACCTCCACCCGTGGCCTCTCCTGCCACCCACCTCCACCCGTGGCCTCCCCGCCCGTGGCCTCTCCTGCCACCCACCCCACCCGTGGCCTCCCCACCCGTGGCCTCTCCTGCCACCCACCTCCACCCGTGGCCTCCCCACCCGTGGCCTCTCCTGCCACCCACCCCACCCGTGGCCTCTCCTGCCACCCACCCCCACCCGTGGCCTCCCCACCCGTGGCCTCTCCTGCCACCCACCCCCACCCGTGGCCTCCCCACCCGTGGCCTCTCCTGCCACCCACCCCCACCCGTGGCCTCTCCTGCCACCCACCCCCACCCGTGGCCTCCCCACCCGTGGCCTCTCCTGCCACCCACCCCCACCCGTGGCCTCCCCACCCGTGGCCTCTCCTGCCACCCACCTCCACCCGTGGCCTCTCCTGCCACCCACCCCCACCCGTGGATCTCTGAAGAGACCCGAGAAAAGAATCTCTGATCATTCATGTATATGAAATATTATTACCAACGTTACTGTGGATGGCCTCTATAAATATATATATTATATATAACTATATATCAATTAGAGGAGCATGTCTGAGGCTGGAGGCTAACCTCACCCAACTTTCCAAGATGAACAGTGGGAAAGTGGGTGCGGGAGTATCATAGGCCAGTGGGGCTTAAGAATGCCCAGTGCTACGACTTAAGAAATATTGGCATATATAACCCCCCCCCCTCCTTTACCCCCCCCCCCCCACCGCCCCCTTTGCGATTTTCCTGAAGCCTGATAAAGAGGAGTTTTCCGTCATGTTATTTGCAGTTTGTGCTTCGTAATTCAGTCTGGTGTTCTTGATGATACGTGATGATGATGCGGAGTGCATCCAAGTTTGCCAGTGCAAACTACTGATCACATGTCCCTGTATGATTAACACATACTTGACACACACACCGTGTATATATGTTAAAAAAATATCAGAATATTAAGTTTTCAGAGAGTTTAATGATGATGCATGTATTATATATTTACACACACACACACACACACACACACACACACACACACACACACACACACACACACACACACACACACACACACACACACACACACTGTGATGTGTGAGTGTACCAGAGTTGTGTGTGGATGGGCGTGACGTCCAGTACTTGAGTCACTGGTTGGGGGGGTGCCTTCAGTTTACAACTGCATGTCCTTTGGAAATGGTCGGGTATACCAGCAGCCGTGCTGGGTGAACCAGGGTATATAGTAGTTTGTGTTTACATGCGAAAGTAGTACATTACTGGTCATTATGTGAAGGATAAAGTGTCAGTTTCTCTTTCTTTCTCATTCTCTGTCTCTCTGGCTCGCTCGCTCTCTCTCACACACGCACACGCGCGCGCACACACATATATATATCTTCAAGATATATCACACCTTACCTAACACCCTTGTCATCGTATATCTCCTCCTTAAACTGCAAGGCCTCACAGGGCTCCGCCGGGCCCGACAAGCGGGCCCACACCGGATAAAGGGGTTGCCCGCTCACACCAAAACTACGACACATCAATAACGGGCCCATCCCAGCCGGCACACAATACACACCCCGAGATAAGGTATCTATCACACCCTATTCAGGGACCTCCACCGCCCATGTACCTTGTCAAAAAATTACCCTTTCATGCCCCCCCTCCTCCTCCTATCTCTACCTTTCTCCGTACGGACACGGGTAGAGAGGGACGGAGGGAGGGATAGACATTTTAAGGTGCAGGGAGACTGTTTTTAACTCTTGGCGTTCAGGGTTTTCTGCGGGTCTTGGCTTCGGATCACTACTTATCATCTGGTTCAAGTCGCCAAGTATTGTATCTCTTATTCTCTCTCTCAGATAGCGTTCATTCGGCCTGGGATGGTTAGGTTAGTTTTATTAGCAGCATAAGTACAAAACCTTTTCCGGTTTGTACCAATATGTACGATGGTTCACATAGTTACTATAAATACTATTTAAATATTAGGATGGGCTGTGATATTGTTACTATGTGTTCTCCCTTGTGCTAAGATATTATCACACGAATTTGTCTCTTACGGTATTGTTGTACGAGTAAGTTAAAGACAAATTGTACGTAAGAACACACGAATAAAGGACACTGCAGAGCCTCTTCCTAAATATCAGTACCAGGCTCATACGAGGTACCTGCTACCCAAATGTACCCAAACTCATTCATACACATGTCTAAGCTACGCTTGAAACAACTCTGCGATCTTACATAAGGACATTAGGAATAGAGGAAACTTGTATGATAGTGTTAAGGCAAATGTATAGGCACTGGCTTCAACACCGAGCTCTGCTTCGTGGTGACTATCATTGTCTTGTATGGCAAGATTTGGAAGCAGGGCTGCTGGTTCAGCCCGTTCTCTTCATTTGCCACAACGTACAAAATACGAAGTCCTGAGCTAACCAGAACCACGCGAACCCAACCCTCACCTAGCCCAACCCAACCCCCAACCTAAACCAACCCAACCCCCAACCTAAACCAACCCCCACCTAACCTAACTAGCGAGGCATAGGAAACCTTGGTATTTGTGAGTCGCTGTTGTTCATAGTAATTTGTACGTTGGGATCCATATCGTACAAACAAGAGGTACTAGTTGAGAGGCCGGGATGGTTGATTTATGAAACACGTCATCGAGTACTGTCATAAACGGGGGTCGCTGGAGTGTTTCAAGCGTAGGCTAGACATTATATATATATATGTATGTATGTAGAAGGTTCTTCGCGCAGGGTAATAAGACTTCTGGGGGTGTTATATTTTATATTCCTGTGTAAGATTTGTTTTCTGCTCAAGGCAAAATTATTACTGCTATTGTGTAATTTATTGTTCCTCGAGATTGTTGGCGTGTGTGATTGTCAGTTCAGTAATGTGTAGGTTGTTTGTGGCGGGTGTAGCTGTGTATGAACACTGTAGTGAAGGATTGTTTGTGGCGGGTGTAGCTGTGTATGAACAGGTAATGAACGGGGTGAGATTAACTTCAGGTTTCTCGTCTCTTCGTGTGTATTATTTACTATAGGTTTTCTTTTCCTTGATTGTAAGGGTTTTGTAATTTTTTTTTATCCGGGAACATCTTATCTTTTCCTCTGTACTAGCCTAAGGACAGAAGACAGACTAAGAGTGTTAAATGACTAGCGGTCTGCTCCCGGTGTACCGCCGAGGTCTTCCAATGAACAAGTGTTTATAACTAACTGAACGGTCAGATAAATAGCAAGGCTGTATGGTGACATAAATTAGTTAGAAATTTACTCATTGTCCTCAAAGCGCCTTTAATGTCATTTTGCTAATACTGTAATTTGACAGGTACCAGAGAAAGTGTACTGTAATTTGACAGGCGCCAGAGAAAGTGTACTGTAATTTGACAGGTACCAGAGAAAGTGTACTGTAATTTGACAGGTGCCAGAGAAAGTGTACTGTAATTTGACAGGCGCCAGAGAAAGCGTACTGTAATTTGACAGGCGCCAAAGAAAGTGTACTGTAATTTGACAAGCGCCAGAGAAAGTGTACTGTAATTTGACAGGTGCCAGAGAAGGTGTACTGTAATTTGACAGGTGCCAGAGAAAGTGTACTGTAATTTGACAGGCGCCAGAGAAAGTGTACTGTAATTTGACAGCCGCCAGAGAAAGTGTACTGTAATTTGACAGGTGCCAGAGAAAGTGTACTGTAATTTGACAGGTGCCAGAGAAAGTGCACTGTAATTTGACAGGTACAAGAGAAAGTGTGTTAGTCCTCTTGCCAGTATATCCCAGTACTGTGTTTTTGTCCTTGTCAATAAGCGCGCATTAAACTAATCTTCGAGAAGAGTGTTTGGGTCCGTCCGGGATCATTATCCAAACTTCTCATCGGTGAATTGTGTAATTCCGTGGCTGTTGAACTGCCAGACAAACGACTCTTCCATCTTATCCATTTGCTGGTCCTGAACCCCGCTGCTTCTGAGAATTGTCTACCATTCTTCAAATCGTACCTCCTTCTCCTTTCTCCCATCATCCTTCATCTCTGCGTTCTCGCCTCGCCCTTCCACTCTCACCATTCTTCTTCTGTTATCCACCGTCCATCTCTCTATTCTCATTCATGTCTTCCCTTCTCACTCCAGCTTCTAACTTGGTGTTTGTTATGGTCTAGCACTTATGGAGTGCTTGTGTGCACTTGCTCGCTCTGTTGTTGTTGTTGTTATAGATTCAGCTACTCAGAACAAAAATTCCAAGTAGCACGGGCTATGGTGAACCCGTAGTGGACTTATCTGGCACAGGAGCGAGGCTGTGTATATGCGCTCTGTTGTAGCAATGGGTGCTTGTGTGGTGAGTGGTAATGGATGCCGGTGTTGTGAGGGGGTGTTGCTGGTGTATGGTGAAGGTGGTGGCGAGTGTAGAGGGTGTTGGTGTGGTTATATTTACGTAGCCGTGCAGTGGTGTTGCCAGGGGCCCCCGGGGGAGGCGCGGGCCATCACTTGACGTGGCTCGCCGCATCAATAGTGGTCACTCTGGGGTCGGGGCCGTGGCCGGGGTCATGGGTGTTATAGGGGCATTTGTCTTTACAGCCCTCTTCGTTCCCCGCAATGTCACATCCCACCTTCCCCCGCTCCACAGGCGGCGGCGGTAGGGGTGAAGAGGGGAAGCTGGTGGGAGGGGCGGGGGAGGGACTGGGATATGTGGAACTAGAGGTGTGGGGGGAGTGTGGGCGTGGGAAAAGGTAGAGTGGGCGCTAGGAAGTCTTGAGACAAGCGGCTCCCCCACAGCCCAACATAACCAGACAATTAGTATTCCTTAGTGGCCTGTTGGAAGTGACCTCTCCCTATCCCCCTTGCCTTAGACCCCCCCACACCTGCGCTCTCTCCCTATCCCCTTGCCCTAGACCCCACACCTGCGCTCTCTCCCTATCTCCTTGCCCTAGACCCCCCACACCTGCGCTCTCTCCCTATCCCCTTGCCCTAGACCCCCCCCCCCCCCCCACATGTGCGCTCTCCACATGCCCGTGGTCTGCTTCACTATCATGCTCCCGTTCATCAGGGCTACTCTTCTAATGTCTTTCCTCTGCGCCTTCTCGCTTTGCTTCCTTCCACCCGTCCTTTAATGACGCTTTCTCCTTCTCCTTGTGTTTACTCTTGCTCCTTCTCCATTATCGTCGGATTTTTGTTTTTCTCCTATGCTGAGGTCTTGCGCTCTCCACTTAATTAACTCTACGATATTGCTCTTTCCTTCGTTAATGCAACTCTGGCGACAGCGTCGGCTAGTTGGTAAAGTCGAATAGCACTGTATTATTCCTGAAACATGCAAAGGATCACGTTACAGTGGTTAATTACAGTAAGTACAGTAACTGTGTACTATATGAAGGCAGTGATTACGTGCAAGGTTTCAGGCGCAACATGATGAGAGGTGACACTTGCCACTTGCTCGGCCGCAGAGAACACTGACTGAACCTAAACTGACTAGAGATTGTAGGCCACAGTCAGATCTCCTTCACAGCCATGTGGTCGAGTCACATCTACGACTAATAATGAGTGGTAACTCAGCGAATATAGAGTCTGCTCTTAGAGCAGACTATTTATTTAATTAATTTATTTATATACAAGAAGGTACGTTGGGTTGGGAGAGTCCTACCTACCTATTCTCTGGCTACCCTGTTGAGGTTCCGGGAATCAAGGGGCCCCGCGGCCCGGTCTCTGACCAGGCCCTTCCGGTTGGTCGTCTGGTCAAACAGCTTGATGGACGCGGCTGCTCGCAGCCTGACGTATGAATTACTGCCCGGTTGATCAGATATTCTTTGGAGGTGTTTGTCGATATCTCTCTTGAACACTGAGAGAGGCCGGCCAGATGTTCCTTATGTGTAGCGGGAGTGTGTTGAAACGTCTTGGGGCCCCTTGATGTTCTCCCTCAGCGTACCTATTGCACCTCTGTTTTTTCAATGAGGCTACATCCTTTTGCACATCTTTAACATTGATATTTTTACATTCTTGCAAAGCCACTAATACCCTCTCTTAGGGCAGATAAAGCTCTCATAAACCACAGTAAACAGCAGGTGCTAGGAAACGGATAAGTTTCAAAGTCAAATTAAATCATATAATCATTATTCGTAAATGGTTGTACATTTATAACTGGGCAAGTTTTCATAAAAAATACAGTACCGCTCGAATGAAGTACTTCATCTAAACCCCCGGAATGTTTCAAAACTCTCCCTGTATGTACACACGAATCACAATAGCGTGATATATCTATTTGTTCTTTTTATAGCGAGTATCTATGTCTTGATCTCTATGTATATTTTGACATTGGATTTGTTCTCCCGTTGTATGCTTTCCGGCAGGGAGACGAGTAGACCTATAAATCAGAAGGGTCAGGTTCCAAACCTGCACACAAATATTACAGTGTAACTGTAAGCAGAGATCTATTAGATCTCACCCTGGCTCCCCGTGTCCACTCCGCTATCCGCGCCTCCTTGCTTCCACCCGTTGGTCACTAGCGCCCATCCCGCGCCCCAGCTCCACCTTTCCATATCATTCCAGCCCCCTGGTGTCGTCCCCCGCCCTGGCCCCGGACCCCCTAGTGCGGAGGGCGTGTTTTCAGAATTAGTTCTTACTGGCCTATATAATTACCAGTTAACAGCGGGCTGTAATGGTTGTTAATGTCCGCCGCCTCTTATCAGATGTCCCTCCTGGTTGACGTTGACACACAGTCTCGAGCGGAGGGAAGAGTGGGCGGGAGTGTGGGTGTAAGTGGGCGGGCGGGGGTGTGGGGGTGTGTGCGGGCGGACGATGTGAGTTGCGTTGTGATTATGGTGCAGCACTTTGATAATGATGGGTCTTAATGGCGCCACGCCAGAGGGGGGCCTGGTTAGGTTGGGGCCGGACAGCTGAGTGGACATGCGCTCGGGATTCGTAGTCCAAAGGTTACGGATTCGATCCCCGGTGGAGGCGGAAACAATTGGGCAGTGTGCCTTTCACCCTGATGTCCCTGTTCACCTAGCAGTAAATAGGTACCTGGGAGTTAAGACAGCTGCTACGGGCTGCTTCCTGGGGACGTGTAACAAAAATGAGGCCTGGTCGAGGACCGGGCCGCAGGGACGCTAAGCCCCGAAATCATCTCAAGATAACGCCTCCGTCCCCTCTGCTGCGTCCTCATTCTGTTCCACTTCCCTCTCGGACTTTCTAATAACCCTCTCATGTTTTTCCTCCCAACTCTCCCATCACTCTCGCTTTAGCCTTTCCCATCCCTATCCCTCTAGCCTCTCTCTCTCTTGCCCGTCCTCATAACTTTATCTTGGCTTTTCCATCCCCTGACTCCCTTTCTCGTCCTAAAGTCTCCTTGTCCTCTTCCTCTTTCTGTAGGTAGAAACAGTACAGAAAGTGATGTTCTCTTCCTTCCCAGCGGTGTGTCTTGTTTCTTGGGGGTGATCTTATTATGGTGATCTTATTCGGGGCGTACACAAAGATCAGCCGGTCATCTTAGCACCAACTCCGTTCGCAGAAACAGTTTTGGTGTTGTTATTTTGTCCTCGAAGGTTCGTCTAGATCACTTAGTTCACCTGAAGGTAAATAATGTCGACTAAGCCGTATACGTACGTACAGCATACGTACAGTAAAGCACCTCAATTATTGAGACGTGTCTTAAAGCACTCAAGCTATTCTCTAGAAAAATGTTGTTCTAGATTCAGCTACATGGAGCAAAAAGTTCCAAGTAGCACGGGCTATGGTGAGCCCGTCGTGCTCACCTGGCACAGGAGAGGTGCGTAGAAAAAGTGAATAGAGAGAGCCATCACAAGCTGTATAAATGGATAGTACACATCCACGCTGTACAACCATGGAGGGCTAGGTTCCTAATAGGCACAGCAAAATAACATACTGAAGTGAAGAGGAAAATAAGTGTGTGTGTGTGTGTACTCATCTAGTTGGGCTTGCGGGGGTTGAGCTCTGGCTCTTTGGTCCCGCCTCTCAACTGTCAATCAACTGGTGTACAGATTCCTGAGCCTACTGGGCTCTATCATATCTATCTATATATCTATCTATCTATATATATATATATATATATATATATATATATATATATATATATATATATATATATATATATATATATATATATATATATATATATATATATATATATAATTACACAAAAGTTCTTACATTCCATTCTTGTACAGCCTAGTACCCGTAGCGTTTCGGGCAAGTCCTTAATCCCATGTTCCCTGGAATACGACCCCGCGAAAAATCGTTTAACAACTAGGTACACATTTTACTGTTGAGTTAAACAAGAGGCTACCGTTAAGGATTTGTGCCCAGTAAAGCCTCCCCCGGCCGGGATACGAACCCAGGACAAAACGCTCACGAAACGCCAGGCTAGTGTCTTAACCACTACACCACGGGGACTGCGGGCACTTCTCGGCTTCCACCTGTGTCCCCTTGTGCGTGTACGACCCGTGTTAAGTAATCCCTCCTTGTCTACCCCCTGTCAATTCCCCGAGAATTTTGTATGTGACGATCATATCTCCCCAAGCTCTTCTGTCTTCCAGCGACATGAGGTGCAGTTCATGCAGCTTTTCCTCGTAACTCATGCCTCTTAGTTCTGGGACTTACCTACTGTGGCATACCTCTGAACTGTCTGTCTGTCTATGTATGTATGTATGTATGTATGTATGTATGTATGTATGTATGTATGTATGTGTCTCGCCTTCTCAGTTGTCGCCTCGACTATTTTCGTTTTGTTTTGTGTCGCCTTCCGGCCGCCGGCGTCAGTAATCTAAATTATAAGAACAGAGTATGAACACTAATTATCCTGTGAAGTCAGTGTGTTTGGCGAGTGGTGCCGGTGACGGTATTCTGCCCCTCTAACACTTTCCCCGCCGTTTGTTAGTTTGTGTCCAGGGATAGGTGGGGGACTCTTAGTGTGGCGGCGGACGTGTATCTAGGAACTGGAAGGAATGTAAGCTGGCGCTAGAATAGGCAGGTGTGTGAAGGTGTGGGGAATTGAAAATGTGATCGAGTGTGTGGATATGTGGGGAATATAGTCAAGTGGGTGTATTAGGGGGTGTGAGGGAATAGTTGTGAAGGGAGGCTGCATTATGTTGGGTCACCACCACACGGACACGTCAGCCAGGGGTAGTGGAGGACGCCCGCTGGCCCCCACGGACGCCCGCTGACCCCCACGGACGCCCGCTAGCCCCCACGGACGTCCGCTGGCCTCCACGGACGCTCGCTGGCCCCCACGGACGCCCGCTGGCCCCCACGGACGCCCGCTGGCCCCCACGGACGCCCGCTGGCCCCCACGGACGCCCGCTGGCCCCCACGGACGCCCGCTGGCTCCCACGGACCCTTGCTGGCCCCCACGGACGCCCGCTGGCCCCCACGGACGCCCGCTGACCCCCACGGACGCCCGCTGGCCCCCACGGACGCCCGCTGGCCCCCACGGACGCTTGCTGGCCCCCACGGACGCCCGCTGGCCCCCCACGGACGTCCGCTGGCCTCCACGGACGCCCGACATCATTGAACTTTGATTCCAAGCGTAACTGACTAACTTTATTTGGAGTTACATAATAAGGAGGTCTTGATTGTCGTGTAGGCCAGTTGGGGACACGCCTCAGGTGTGTAGTTAGCCTCGTTTGTTAGTGTCTGTTGACTCGTAAGAGCTGTTCTACTCTCGCAGCTCAGCATTCTCTGGTGATTGTCTGGTCATTATCAGTCAACTGGGGATTGTACACAAAAGTGGCCATTTGGACTTTTATGTCCAGTTGACACGTGATGATTTGCGGAACTGATTGCGCACTGAATTACTCCGGGGACCCGGGTGGGGGAGGGGGTGATATCGCAAAGATTCGAGAATGCACACTTGGGTTATAATAGGGGGGAGCATGGTTGTTATAAGGGGAAGGTGGGGGTCTCTGGGAAATAATTACGTATCGTTTAAAAGAATCACGGATCTTATAAGAGCATCGTAGATCTCCACACCGGCTGATTTGCTGGGACACAGACCAGTTTTTCTGCTGCTCTGGGAATGATTGTCTTGGCGGGATTTCTTTTCCCCCGAGCGATTAATCTCCGGCCACTGTTTCTGGATTACTTAGTGTTCTTGTCGTAGTCGTGGAATGTTTGCCAGAATAAGTTTTATATACATATTATACATATTTATATAAGTAAATGACGGCTGTGTCACAGTGAGAGGTACGGTGTGTGTGTGTGTGTGTGTGTGTGTGTGTGTGTGTGTGTGTGTGTGTGTGTGTGTGTGTGTACTATTTGCATTTACTATTTGTGTCTGCAGAATAGAGCTATTAGCTCTTGGACCCCGCCTTTCTAAGCAATTTTCCTCTATTATGTCTACTACATATATTTCTCTTACGCGCGCACACTCCCAGGAAGCAGTCCGCAGCAGCTAACTCCCAGGTACATATTAACTGCTTGGTGAACAGGGGTACCAGGAGGGGGGGGGGCGAAACAGTCTGCCTATTTGTTTCTGCCTCTGCCGGGGATCGAACCCGGACCCTTAGGACTACAACCCCAGAGCGCTGTTCCGTCGGCCACGAGACTCACAATGTTTGTGTGTTGGGTACTTGGGGTGTGTGTGTGTGGGGGGGGGGGGGGTCGAGGAACGGTGATTTAATCAGTACCTACTGCAGCAATGATGGGGCATTATGTGTGCCTATCACTGAATGTTATTATATGGTGTTCAAATTGGCATTCTTTTTTATTCTGGAGTGAATGGTATTTACCTCTAGGGGAGGGAGGTGGCACCTGTGTACGCGGTTGTTGGTGGGAGTAGTTTACTGCCTCCCTCCGGCCCCTCCACCGCTTCCCTCCCTCCCCTCCACCACACGGACATACCACACCACGCGTCACCCCCTTCTCTTCTCTTCTCCGCCATCCCCCACACACTCACCCACCGCCATCCGCTCACTCCCTCACCTACCGCCATCACCCACACACTTACCGAATTCACTCTCGTACCTCCACCATCAACACCCCCCTTCCCCACACACACATTGGAATCAGCTCAAGGGGAATCTGTCGGAGCTGAATGTGACAAAGGCTGTTGGGCCTGACAGAATCTCACCATAGATAATAAAAAGGGTGCAGAAGCACCAAGTGTGCCATTCTCTCTGGTGTATAAAAGGTCACTGGAAACAGGAGACCAGCCGGAAAGCTGGAAGACATCTAATGTAGGTCCAATATACAAAAACGGTGACACGCAAGAGGCACTGAACTACAGGCCAGTTTCCCTAACTTGTATACTATGCAAGGTGATGGAGAAGATCGTGAGGAAAAGGCTCGTAGAATATATGGAGGAGGAGCTTTATAACACACCACCAGCACGGGTTTAGAGATGGTAAATCGTGCCTCGCAGAATTCTATGACCAGGCGACAAAAATTAGGAAAGAAAGGAAGGTGGGCAGACTGCATTTTCTTTGACTGTCAGAAAACCTTTGACAGTACCCCCATAAGAGGTTGCTACTAAAGTTGGAGAAACAGGCTGATGTAAAAGGTAATGTGCTCCAATGGTTGAGTAGCGGAGTTGCAGAATCTGTGATGAGTGACGGACACCACCTTGACCAATATCTGAGAATGTGAACATCTGAGAGACATTAGGAATATGTGCAGAATAATATGCCCTACATTGTTTGAGTTAGGAAAACACTTTGCCAAATATAGATACCATTTTAAAAGATTTCCCTCATTTTGAACCCCAAGATATTATTATTATTAACATCTTTATTGACAAAATTAATTACAATTTTGCCTAATCTGAGGATTTTGATAGTCTGATTAAGGTGAGGATAATGCTAGTATTCACTGTCACGCAGGACAGAGGGTCATACATAAGACAATAGGTCTAAACTGTAGGCTGAAGCAAATATATATCATGGTTACAATCAATGTTTTAATATATGGATATGTGAAAACAACTTTCTACTGTGCACTGCCACACAAGGGCAGGGATGGGTTCATAAGTGATGCAGCTTAGAAGTAATATAGATAAAAATTGTTCTTCATTCTTTAAAATGGACAAGCAAATTTTGGGTAAATTGTTAGGATGTCGTCCAGAACACCTGAGTCAATAAAGTAGTTACACAGTTGGTGGTACAAGAGGCCAGGAGGTCTAAAGTCCTTTACGGTTTCACATTCATCAATGTAGTGTTCTAGTGAATGCATTAAAGGTTTATCACAGAGTTTACAATCTGAGTATTCTGGTAGTGGCTCAGCCTCACTAACCTGCCAGATGTGTCTATAGCCAAGGCGAATTCGTGCAATGACTACATCACATTGCCTGGTTCGGTTACTGTGCTGTCCATACAAATACCTATTATTACAAAACTTGTCATAACTTTTAATACTGCAGCTTTCAGGTCTCTGGGCATTTCTTAGTTATTCTAAATCTGAATTAATTTCTTTAATTTGTATGTTTCTAATAACTGCATTAGATAGTCCAAAGTCATAATCAATGTTTTCTTTCCTGCAAGCCTCATTGGCCAATCGATCTACGAAGTCATGTTTTCCAACTCCAACATGGGATGGGATCCACACAAATTTTATACACGAGTTATTATCATTGGCAAAAATTACATTCCATTTAATATTACAAGCTACTTCCGACATACATTGTGATGGGTTATTTAAGGACTGCAGAGCACTTTTAGAGTCACAGAAAATAACTCCACCAACATTGAGCTTAAGGTATTCAGTGGCTAGATAAATGCCCAATAGCTCGGTCTGTGTCGTGCTAGCCCAGTTGTTCAATCTCTGTGTAGTAGACATGATCATTTCATTCCCTTTATACACTGCACATGCACAACCTGTTCTACCAGTGCCTAACTGCACAGAGCCATCAGTAAAGGCATAGGATTCAGTCGGTTTGAGAATTTGAAGATGACTGTCAATAACTTCTAATGTTATACATCTCAAAATGTCAGTGTTATACATTTGTTTAACACTGATGGGGGTATAATGCAGAGAGATCTCCACATCTTTCCAAGGGGGAATATAGTGAACAGTTTTATCAGGGTTAATAGACACATTCAGTTTCTGAAAATTATAGGCACAACTACTGAGCCACACACTGTAGGGAGCTTTTTGGGGCGGATTGAGAGAACAGTCAGAATTGTTTAGAATGGATCTCAATTTAATTTGAATAGAGCTGGGGGGACCATTATTTTTCAAAGTTTTGGCGCAAAACATAGTACTAAGTAGAACTATTCTTTCGTAAATGGAAGGTAAGTTTAGTTCCTTTCTCATGTTAACAATTCTGACAGTTCTAGGACAACCCAGGATGACCCAAGATATCGTAAGATTTTAAGGGTTGACGAATGTTAATCTATTTGTTTGAGAAGCTGTTCACTTGAAACAGTTAATCAAGTCCCAGCGGGTTTTCTTCAAATTGAGTGATGTTGTACATGCTGCTATGGCGGTGTGTCCACTCACAGGATAAGTGGCGCTGCCCAAGAAACTCGCCTCACGGAGCAAAATTTAAAAAAAAATCTAGCCAAGGCGACAGGATGGTTACGTCATTATGCACGGAACTAAACTTAAGTTAAACAAGACAAGATAACCCAATAATGGAATTTTCCAAATTTCCTCACATCGGCATGGGAATTGGGCAAGGAAACGTCGAGAATGAAAGCTTTACAATATGCAGTGTGGTAAGAGAAAAACCGTGGTAACTGACCAAGGCTGGTGGGTGGGGGCTTGCCCGCGTGGGTTAGCAGCACACGAGGCTCCCAGAGATGGTCCCTTATTCTGCTGTGAAAGGGACTTGTACCAGATGGAAACCCCTCCTTGCTACATATGCAGGATATGGTAATCTTGCTGGGAATGACGAGTCCTTCTCGGAGGTACCCTTACACCCAGCTACTTGGGTGACATAATAGAACTGAAAAGTGGAGTACCACAAGGAAGCGGCCTTTCACCCACTCTTTTTCAACACGTATACCACTTACAACACTGGTTAATTTAAAGCATCCTTAAAGAGATATACCTGGACAAGAATAGGATAAGAAATAGCCTGGTCCAATAAAAGCCAAGATTCGGTCCCCAGTGGTATAGCATACAATCCTTCACCACACCAACACTGAATTTTCATTCATCTTAAGAGTGCACGTGACAGAACCTAGACATCTGTTAACCCAACACTACAAAGTGGATTATGCCAATGGTAGCAACCAAAGATTTAACAAGGAAACTTTACATTGAATGGTACACACACACGCACACGCGCGCGACGAAAGTCATCCACAATTGCCAGTCGTCACTGGGCCAACACGACTTTTAAAGTCTTACCACAAGAAGATAGTGTTACACTATACTGTAATAACCCTTGACCTCCTGAACATCTCTTCTCCACTCAGTAGCCCAGGTTAACGCTGCTTGCAGGTCATTGTGACCCCACAGTGAGCTACCAGTTAATGTTGACCCGGAAATATTAAGTGAGGAGGAAGCAACTAGATTAGGGGTCATTAATTTAAAACTAATAATTAAACCTCATTAAGAACACTGCCACCACCTTCCCGATCTAACATACCTGAATGTGTCTATCACCGACGCCCCAGGAAAACAAGGAATCGGTAATCGTGAACTCCCGGGCAATAGGAACTTCGGTAATAAATCTTGGGAATTAGTTTGTTTAATTTACTTTGCTTATTTAGGTCCAAGGGCAACTTTAATATCCATTAAAAGGAGGGGAACAGAGGGTTTCCAAATACCACACACACACACACACACACACACACACACACACACACACACACACTATATAATATATATATATATATATATATATATATATATATATATATATATATATATATACTGAATATAGAAACTGCTCCACATTGATAACAAAAGGGATAGAGATAACTAAACAACAAAAACCATTTAAAACTTTATTTAATTTAACACATATATTTAAATCAAATGAACATATACCCTACTCTATTATCCCTAAGAGGCAAAATAGATATCTACCGAGGACATGAATACTCAAGTGCACAATACCTTAAAACCGCACTTAGGCCAAGATGTCGATGACTGCCCTCAGCCCCTTTGATGCCGGGCAGAGTTCTCACCCCACATCACTCCTAGAACACACTACTGAATTTTGTTTCACCAGCTTACCAGTGGAAGGATTGCTCCTCCCACAGTCTAATACAGCCTCAGGGCTGCACCCATTTTTGTGGCTTACAGCCAACCGTTTAAAACTAAGCCCGAGGTCTGGCTCTCCAGGGCCAATAAGGACTTGGCACTTATCTACCGCCAATCACCTTCACTGATCTGACACCAAGGTACATGAAATTCTCGAAGATTGAGTCAGCTATCCCCAGCTATTCAAAGGAGAAAAGGCGCCTCTGTAGTGGACCACCCGAACCTGGAGCACATCCGAGCAATGTTTAGTTGTAACGGCTGATTGCCCCCCTCCCCCACCCACCCACTATGCCCATTTGTCAAGGGCCAAGAGGTTGACCTGAGGGTGTCTTGCTAGCTTGGTCCTCTTGGTGCCTATGCCCCCCCCCCCTACTCCATTACCCACTTTTCCCACTCCATTCCCACCGAATTCCCTCTGGAGGGAATCAGCCGTTACAATACCAAGATAGTGTTAACTATACTGTAAACTTCGCACTACCTAACAAATGTGCAACAGTGTAGTTGTGATGTGGAGGAGAGAGATCAACCAAAATCTCGAGCGTGGTCACAGCTCTCCACTCTAGACATTCCTCTGCCACAGTGGCAGTGCCC
>WNGS01167840.1:3191187-3205624 GCA_020271785.1 Procambarus virginalis | reverse complement strand
TTGTGTTATCGAGGATTATCCTCACAATTTTTTCAATGTTTACTAGAGTTGGCAAATAAGCTTGTCATGGGACCATAAGGATCTTGCCATGGAATAGGCCGGTGCCATGGGCTCTGTGACCCACCATATAGGTCAGGAGAGCCGCGTAAATGCAGATTCATTTATGTTATACATAAAAAGATGACCCAAGAGGTCACTGTTGTCGAGGGTGTTTCTCTGTGCAAGCGCGCGCACACACACACACACAGTTGATTGACAGTTGAGAGGCGGGACCAAAGAGCCAAAGCTCAACCCCCGCAAGCACAAATAGGTGAGTACACACACACACACACACACACACACACACACACACACACACACACACACACACACACACACACACACACACACACACACACACACACACACACACGAGCCTTGGTATGACCCCAATCTCCCTCGCCATCACTACCATCCCACGGAGGGCCTACCAGAACCTCTGGGCACGCGTGCCCAAAATACACACACATTCACTATCACCATCATCGTTATCACAACTTTATCACAACTGAAGGAAGCCCGATAACCACACAACTTAGGTAAACACTTGCCTAGAGAGGAGAGAATCATACAATTTGAGTACTAACAGAGAGAGAGAGAGACAGAGAAGGAAGAAACCATGAAAGATAGGGGGTGGGGGAATTTAATATTTTTTTTAATTTTGCCCCGAGGGGCGAGTTCATTGGGCAGCGCCACTCATCTTGTGAGTGGACACACCGCCATAGCAGCATGTACAACACTCCCCAATAGGAAGAAAACCCGCTGGGTTGTTCATCCTGTCACTTGTACCCAGACACAGCTGGGACTTGCTTAACTGTCTCAAGTGAACAGCTCCTCAAACAAGAAGATTAACATCTATCAACCCTTAAAAGCTTACGTTATCTTGCGGGTGCAAAATGGGGAAATCTTTTAAGAACAGTATCAATATTTGACAAATAATGTTTTCCTAACTCAAACAATGTGGGGTTTATTATTCTACACATTTCTAACGTCTCTCAGGTGTTCACATTCACGTAGATAGTGGTCAAGGCGGTGTCCATCACTCTCACCACAGATTCTGCAACTTCGCTGATCAACTGTTGTTTCCATTCCATATCTCCAAGAATATTTGTATCCAAGACGGATTCTCGCTATTACTGATTCTCTCCCTCGTCCTCCTCCACTTCGGCCATAACGATAAGGGGGAATGTGTGAGAACGGGGGCAAGATGAGAGAGGTGCACGATAAACGAAGGATGGGAAATGAGGGGGGGGGGAGATAGTGGGGGAGGAGGGAATAGGTGGAACTGAGACAGGGCGGGATAGGTGGCGGGACAGTTGGACTGAGAGTGAGGGCGGGTGTGCCAGGCATGGTGGACGCTGACAACGTACCAACAGTGGCCCCCACCCAGGGTGGTAATCGGGACAGGCTGTGATCCTCACTACTTAAGCTGATCAAACAACAGGCGTTATCGACCACTGTAGACCCCCGGGGACTACCCCCCCCCCCCCTTCCATACCCACGACCCCCAGGACGGTCATCCAGGGGGAGGGGGGAGTTGCTCCACCCTCCCCCTCCTCCTGGGCATCACCACCCCCACAAAGGGAGGGAGGGAGGGAGGGGACTTAGGGGGGGGGGTCAGTTAAGAGGAGGAAGGACAAGTAATTATGAAGAGGCAACATGGGGGAAATCACAGAAAGCAGCCGAATAAAAGAAATTAAGAAAGAAGGCAACTTAGAGAATTAAAGGCGAGGAAAATAAAGTGGGAAGGAATTAAGGAAACGATAGAATAGTAGAATGAAGAAAGGGGTTAGGGAAAGCAAGCCGGACGACTTTAAAAACTGCTGGCTTGGTGCAAGGGGGACAGCTGGCCTGGTGGAAGGGGGACAGCTGGCCTGGTGGAAGGGGGACAGCTGGCCTGGTGGAAGGGGGACAGCTGGTTATCTTGAGGTTATCTTGAGATGATTTCGGGGCTTTTTAGTGTCCCCGCGGCCCGGTCCTCGACCAGGCCTCCACCCCCAGGAAGCAGCCCGTGACAGCTGACTAATACCCAGGTACCTATTTTACTGATAGGTAACAGGGGCATAGGGTGAAAGAAACTCTGCCCATTGTTTCTCGCCGGCGCCTGGGATCGAACCCAGGACCACAGGATCACAAGTCCAGCGTGCTGTCCGCTCGGCCGACCGGCTCCCCTGGTGGAAGGGGGACAGCTGGCCTGGTGGAAGGGGGGCAGCTGGCCTGGTGGAAGGGGGGCAGCTGGCCTGGTGGAAGGGGGGCAGCTGGCCTGGTGGAAGGGGGGCAGCTGGCCTGGTGGAAGGGGACAGCTGGCGTGGTGGAAGGGGACAGCTGGCCTGGTGGAAGGGGACAGCTGGCGTGGTGGAAGGGGACAGCTGGCGTGGTGGAAGGGGACAGCTGGCCTGGTGGAAGGGGACAGCTGGCCTGGTGGAAGGGGGGCAGCTGGCCTGGTGGAAGGGGACAGCTGGCCTGGTGGAAGGGGACAGCTGGCCTGGTGGAAGGGGACAGCTGGCCTGGTGGAAGGGGACAGCTGGCCTGGTGGAAGGGGACAGCTGGCCTGGTGGAAGGGGACAGCTGGCCTGGTGGAAGGGGACAGCTGGCCTGGTGGAAGGGGACAGCTGGCCTGGTGGAAGGGGACAGCTGGCCTGGTGGAAGGGGACAGCTGGCCTGGTGGAAGGGGACAGCTGGCCTGGTGGAAGGGGGACAGCTGGCCTGGTGGAAGGGGGACAGCTGGCCTGGTGGAAGGGGGACAGCTGGCCTGGTGGAAGGGGGACAGCTGGCCTGGTGGAAGGGGACAGCTGGCGTGGTGGAAGGGGACAGCTGGCCTGGTGGAAGGGGACAGCTGGCCTGGTGGAAGAGGACAGCTGGCCTGGTGGAAGGGGACAGCTGGCCTGGTGGAAGGGGACAGCTGGCGTGGTGGAAGGGGACAGCTGGCCTGGTGGAAGGGGACAGCTGGCCTGGTGGAAGGGGGAAAGATGGCCGCTAATACAACTCGATAAGAAGACGGGGTTTCACAACAACCTAAGTCATCTGGACTTGCCAAAAGGACGAGACAAACCGGAGGGAGTAGGGCTCTGTGGCCCGTATAGGACCATACGTTTTACCTTTAAGTGAATAAAACACAGCGTCCGCTTATACTTTGGCCAGCAGCGGGGCGCACAACACCGCTATTAACTGCCCTCTGGGCCACACACACAAATCACAATAGCGTGATGCATCAAATGAACAAATCCACAAGGGCCGTGACGAGGATTCGAACTTGCGTCCGAGAGCATCCCAGACCCGGACTTCGTCACGGCCTTTGTGGATTTGTTCATATGATGCATCACGCTATTGTGATTTGTGTGTGTAATGAAGTAAGGGCGAAGAGGGAGAACGGCCTGTTGACATAGCTTGAGTGCAGGGAGGGAGTTGTGTATAATCCTGGTTTATGTCTCGGAGAGGCTGCACAAGGTGAAGGGACGACGACGTTTCGGTCCGTCCTGGACCTGGACCTGGAATGGTCCAGGACGGACCGAAACGTCGTTGTCCCTTCACCTTGTAGTGTGTGGTCTGGTCAACACATCAACGCGAGTCCAAGCACGGGTGTCTGGGAGCCGGGATACAACCACATTCAAGAGCCTCAAGAGACACCACGTACACCCAGACAGGAAGGCGTGAATGATTCCAGATATTTGAAGAACTTTAAATCTTAGTTGTAAATTACAGAACGTGCAGAAAGGATACGATTAAGTACTTTTTCTTTTACCAGCAATGATAGAGTGCTGGAATAAATTCCCAGTGGGGCTAGTGTCTGGTAAACTTCTGAAGTTTACCAACTATTTATGATAACATATACAAGGAAGACAGGGCAACATAACTCTGCCTGTAACTTTAAATAAGTAATAAATGGGCAATAAAACTCTCATCCATCCCCCCCCCACACCATCGAGTATTAAGAGTTGAGAGACGGGACACAAGAGCCGTGACTTATTCCCCAGCACATAGAACTAGGTGAGCACAAGCGCGCATGCACGCTCACTTGCACACACGAGTGCACAGCGCTCGGGAGTCGTAGTCCTAAGGACCCGGGTTCGTATTCCAGACGGAGGCGGAAACAAATGGGGAATTTCTTTCACCCTGATGCTACTGTTCACCTGGCAGTAAATAGGTACCTGGGAGTTAGATAGCTGGTATGGGCTGCTTCGCGCGCGTGCGTCTCTCACAGTGAAGAATATGTAGTAGATAATAGAGGAAAAATAGATGGTTAGAAAGGCGGGGTCCAAGACACAACACAACAAGACACACGCAGCACACACAGACACGCACAGACACAAACAGTCCAAGACACACACAACATTCCATAACATTTTATAACACTTTCAACACTTCAAAATTACCCACTCATTCATATAATTTACTTGTGTGTGTTTCAGATGATACCTGGTTGATGGGGTTCTGGGAGTTGTTCTACTCCCCAAGCCCGGCCCGAGGCCAGGCTGGACTTGTGAGAGTTTGGTCCACCAGGCTGTTGCTTAGAGCGGCCCGCAGGCCCACATACCCACCACAGCCCGGTTGGTCCGGAACTCCTTGAAGGAAACAATCTAGTTTTCTCTTGATGCCCACGGTTGTTCCGGCAATATTTCTGATGCAAGCACAGCTAGGTGAGTACACGTACACACACACACACACACACACACACACACACACACACACACACACACACACACACACACACACAATGGGTGGACCTAAGATAATAGTGGCAGTCATGTACAACCCTCCCCTAAATGACAGAAGACCAAGACAGGAGTTTGATAGGAACAACATGGCAACCATTAATATAATAGAGAGAGCAGCTTCAGTTGCCTGCAGGAATGGCTCCAGACTCTTAATCATGGGCGATTTCAACCATGGAAAGATAGACTGGGAGAATGGGGACCCACATGGTGGTGCAGATACGTGGAGAGCTAAACTCTTGGAAGTGGCAACAAGGAATTTTCTGAGCCAATCTGTCAAGGAACCCACAAGAGTGAGAGGCAATGATGAACCAGCTAGACTCGACTTGATATTCACCCTGAATGAGTCAGAAATAAGGGAAGTCAAAGTGGAAGCCCCCATAGGAATGAGTGACCACAGTGTACTGACCTTTGAGTACTTGGTGGAGGTAGGGATAACCTATCCAAGGATGGGAGTGGAGGGAAAAAGACTGAATTACCGAAGAGGAAAATATGAAGAGATGAGGAGCTTCCTCAGAGGAATACCATGGGAAACAGAACTTAGAGACAAGAATGTGCAGGTCATGATGGATTTTGTCACCCAGAAGTGCCAGGAAGCTGCAGACAGGTTTATCCCTGTCCAAAAGGAGAAAAACGAAAAACAACAGAAAAACCCATGGTTCAACCAGGAATGCAAGGTAGCGAAGCAACTGAGTAAAAGAACATGGAGAAATTACAGAAATAACAGAACACCAGAGAGCAGGGAGGGCCAGAAAGAGTACCAGAGGGCCAGAAATGAGTACCTCAGAGTGAGGAGAGAAGCAGAGAGACAGTTTGAAAATGACATCGCGAGTAAAGCCAAGACCCAACCAACGCTGCTCCACAGCCACATCAGGAGGAAAACAGCAGTGAAAGAACAAGTGATGAAGCTGCGAAAAGCGGAGAACAGATACACAGAGAATGACAAGGAGGTGTGTGAAGAACTCAACAAGAGATTCCAGGAGGTCTTCACAATAGAACAAGGAGAAGCCCCTGCACTAAATGAGGAGGTGGCAAACCAAGCAACCTTGGAGGAATTTGACCTCACCAGTGATGAGGTCAAAAGGTGTCTGCTGGAGCTGGATGTGACAAAGGCTGTTGGGCCTGACAGAATCTCACCATGGATACTAAAGGAAGGTGCAGAAGCACTAAGTGTGCCACTCTCTATGGTGTATAACAGGTCACTGGAAACAGGAGACTTACCAGAAAGTTGGAAGACAGCTAACGTGGTCCCAATATACAAAAAGGGTGACAGGCAAGAGGCACTGAATTACAGGCCAGTTTCCTTAACTTGTATACCATGCAAGGTAATGGAGAAGATCGTGAGGAAAAGGCTCGTAGAGCATCTAGAGGGAAATAACTTTGTAACGCACCACCAACATGGGTTCAGGGATGGTAAATCGTGCCTCACAGGTTTAATAGAATTTTATGACCAAGCAACAAAAATTAGGCAGGAAAGAGAAGGGTGGGCCGACTGCATTTTCCTGGATTGCCAAAAAGCCTTTGACACAGTACCGCACAAAAGGCTGTTAAAAAAGTTGGAGCAACAGGCAGGAGTAAAAGGGAAGGTGCTCCAGTGGATAAGGGAGTACTTAAGCAACAGGAAACAGCGAGTAACGGTGAGGGGGGAGACATCAGAGTGGCGAGATGTCACCAGCGGAGTCCCACAGGGCTCAGTACTTGGACCCATCCTGTTTCTAATATATGTGAACGATCTTCCGGAGGGTATAGACTCATTCCTCTCAATGTTTGCTGATGATGCAAAAATTATGAGAAGAATCAAGACGGATGAAGATAGACAGAGACTACAGGATGACCTGGATAAACTGGAGGAATGGTCTAGAAAATGGCTGCTAAAGTTCAACTCGGGAAAGTGTAAGGTGATGAAATTAGGAGAAGGGAGCAGGAGGCTGAACACAAGGTATCATTTGGGAGGGGAAATCCTGCAAGAGTCAAATAGAGAGAAAGATCTGGGGGTTGATATCACACCGAACCTGTCCCCAGAAGCCCACATCAAAAGAATATCATCAGCGGCATATGCTAGACTGGCCAACATAAGAACTGCCTTTAGAAATTTGTGTAAGGAATCTTTCAGAACCCTGTATACCACTTATGTAAGACCAATCCTGGAGTATGCAGCTCCAGCCTGGAGTCCATACCTAGTTAAACACAAGACAAAGTTAGAGAAGATTCAGCGGTATGCCACCAGGCTCGTCCCGGAACTGAGAGGATTGAGCTACGAGGAAAGGCTAAAGGAGCTGAACCTCACATCCCTGGAAAACAGAAGAGTAAGGGGAGACATGATAACCACCTACAAAATTCTCAGGGGAATTGACAGGGCGGACAAAGACAAACTCTTCACCACGGGTGGGACACGAACAAGGGGACACAGGTGGAAACTTAGTACCCAGATGAGCCACAGAGACGTTAGAAAGAATTTTTTCAGTGTCAGAGTAGTTAATAAATGGAATGCATTAGGCAGTGATGTGGTGGAGGCTGACTCCATACACAGTTTCAAGTGTAGATATGATAGAGCCCAGTAGGCTCAGGAATCTGTACACCTGTTGATTGACAGTTGAGAGGCGGGACCAAAGAGCCAAAGCTCAACCCCCGCAAGCACAATTAGGTGAGTACACACACACACACACACACACACACACACACACACACACACACACACACACACACACACACACGGAGAGAAGTTATGGATTTGCAGTTAAAGAATTTAATCGGGTGAGCGTAACGAAACTCCAATCGATCACTCACTTGTAAGAAAAGAAATTGAATGTGTAAAATAAATAGAAGTGTCCATTTCATATCCCCGCCTCATCCAGCAATCGAAAACAATTTGAATAAAAATTGTGTTCCGAGCTTTGTGATAACCGGTATAAAATTTACGACGTGTTTGGAACAAAATCTCATTAAATTATACCAAGAGCCTGGAGGGAGGAGCGCGCTTAATTCAGGTGGTGGCTGACATGGTAGCGTTTACTCCTCATATCGTGAGAGGAACTGCAGCCTCCTCTCTCATCAGCACCAGGCCCTCGGGCATCAGGAGTGGGCTTTGGCAGCCCGGAAAATAACATGATGTTTAACAGTGGTAAGTTCCAGGTACTTGCGTGTGGTAGAAACGAAAAACTTGAACGAAATACAGGGTACATGACACAATCAGACCTACTCATAGTAGGAAAACATGCAGAAGTTCCGGGAATTATGATGTCTGACGACCCGACATTTGTTGAACATAACTGAGCAAATATAGCGGCAGCCAGCACACGGAGAGGATGGATTATGAGTACGTTCAAATCCAGGAATCCTACCACAATGTTAATACTATTTAAGGTACTTGTGCTTTCCCACATCGGTACTCGCTTTCTCTTTCAGAGCAGGAGACATTTCTGAAATAGAAGGAACACAGATAACATATTCGGCACGCATAGACACGATAAAACACCTAAATTATTATAACCGTCTCAAAGCTCTCAAAATGTACTCTCTGGAAAATGAGAAGAGATATCAAATGATATATACCTGGAAGATACTGGAGGGCCAGGTCCCAAATTTGCACAGTAAAATAACATATTGGAGATAAATCTATGGAATGAATGCAGAATAGAACCAGTGGGGAGTAGAGGTGTCAAACACAATCAGAGAGCACTGTCTGAGCATCAGAGGTCCACGCTCTTCAATTCCCTCCCAGCAAGTGTAAGAAATATTGCCGGAACAAAGATGGACGTAATTAAGAAACAAAGTAGTTCTTGCAAGAAGTGCCGGACCAACTAGGTTGTAGTGGATATGTGATCCAGCGGGCCGTTCCAAGCAATAGCCTGATGGAAATCATAAACTGGATTGTACCTGCATGGAGTTATGGGAGTTGTTTTACACACCAAGCCCGGCCCGAGGCCAGGCTTGACTTGTGAGTATGGTCCAACAGGCTGTTGCTTGGTGAGGCCCGCAAGCCCACATATCCACCACTGCCCGGTTGGATCGGCACTTCTTGAAGAAAAGTATCTAGTTTTCTCTTAAAAATGTCCACGTTTGTTCTGGCAATATTTCTTATGCTCGCTGGGAGGATGTTGAGCAACCGTGGACCTCTGATGTTAATACAGTGTTCTCCGATTGTGTCTAAGGCACCTCTGCTCTTCACTGGCTTTTATTCTGCATTTCCTTCCATATCGTTCACTCCAGTATGTTGTTAATTCACTGTGTAGATTTGAAACCTGGCCGTCTAGTATTTTCCATGAGTATATTTGATACCTCTCACGTTTCCTTTCTAAGGAGTATATTTGGAGAGCTTTGAGACGATTCCAATGGTTTAGGCGTTTTATCGTGTTTATGTACCCTTTACGTTCTCTATTTCAGCAATGTCTTCTGTTAGTGAAGGGAGAAGAGAGTATCGAGCAGTACTCAAGACGGGACAGCACAAATGTTTTGAATAGTACAACCATTGTGATGGGATCCCTGGATATGAAAGTTCTCGTAATCCATCCCATCATTTTTCTGGCTGACCCAATATTTGCTTGGTTATTCTCCCTAAACGTTAGGTCGTCGGACATCATTATTCCCAAATGCTTTATATGCTGCTTTCCTAGTATGGGCAGATTATATTTCGTTTTGTTCCCTGTATTTTGTTTAAGGTCCTCATTTTTACCGTATCTAAGCCTGGGGAGTAGAACTGTCAGAACCCTCTCCAGGTAACCCCAGGCATCCCTCAACCTCCACTAGGGTAACGCAATTCCCTGATTACTCGTGCATTGCCGCTACCCATATCAGCAACCCCCCCCCCCCCCCCCGCCTACGTTAACCAGCACCCCTTCGTCCCATCACCTGCCACCCACTACCTTCCAGGACATAAATTGCCTCTCACTCCCGGAGATACCACGTGACAGGTCATTGTCACCATTTAACCTCCCACTGACACCCGTAACATCACATTGCAACAGAGGGGTGACCTCTCAAAACCAACAAAGATACCACCTGGCTACTGCCAGCCACCTGCCCTACAAGGCCAGCTGCGATTAGCCCAACCCTCCCCCTCTCCCCGGGGTGTATATATCACAGGTGGCGCCAGAACTGTCACCTGAGGGCCGCCACACCGTGATTGCCACCAAGGCCGCTTCTGCCAGATTAAGCCCCCGGATTACCTTCTTTATCGCCCCCAGATACCGAGCAACTCTCCCCCGTGTTTCAGCCACACTGACACCCAACCACTTGCCCAATCACTCTCGCCTGGTCTCGCCACCAGGGGGTCCCCCACCGTATGCAAACATTTTTTATAAGAGCATGAATGACAACAAACAAATAACCCCCTATTCGTTTACCGTGTCATTGTCGGGCTGAGGGTTTTATGGAGTGTATGTTTCTATCTGCTCGACAAGCATGTGCGCTGCGGCCTCATGAACGTCACCATCTGTACGCTTCGGTGCGCATGCTGTAGTTAGCCTACGCATATACAAGCGCCAATTTAGTCCGAAATCTGGCGTGCTGAGCCGTTGTTGTTTGGGGGGGGGGGGGGTGTTGGGGGGTGTTGGGGGGGTGTGGGGGGGGGGGGGCAACATGACCCAGCGCCGTGGGTGTTAGTTTGGGCTGTAGCCGATTCTCGCGAGCGTTCCCAACGCCAAGAAACTGGCGTATAAACGTTCCCTAACCTAACCTGCCAGAGGACCCGCGAACAGAAAACGGGACATTATGTCAAAATTTTGCGAGCCGCTACTACTATCTTGAACACCCGTCTTTGACCTTGGGTTACGTTCACGTCAGAATTCAACGCGCTACGACGAGACCAAGGTGGTAGCTGTGAGGTAATTAGCAGGACGAGGCAGGAGTGGGCTGGGTGGTGGGGGAGGTGGTGGGGTGGTGGGGTGGGGGTTGTGAGGTGGTGCAGTGCGTTAATGATGCAGGTAGTTCAAGTGGCAGTACAGGTGCTGGAGGCCGGTGTTTGGGATTGATCGTAAGCTTGGAGGGGGAGGGTATTGTAGGGAGAGGGGAGGGTATTGTAGGGAGAGGGGAGGGTATTGTAGGGGGGGAGGGTATTTGTAAGGGGGGAGGGTATTGTAAGGGGGAAGGGTATTGTAGGGAGAGGGGAGGTAGTGTAAGGGATGTAGGGGGAAGGGTATTGTAGGGGGGGAGGGTATTTGTAAGGGGGGAGGGTATTGTAAGGGGGGGAGGGTAATTGCTAGGGAAGAGGGATGGGGTATGTAAGGATGAGGGAGGGTATTGTAAGGAGAGGGGAGGGTATTGTAAGGGGGGCGCGTATTGTAGGGGGGGAGCGTATTGTAGGGGGGGGGGGTAGGCGTATTGGTAGGGGGAAGGGTATTGTAGGGGGGAGGATATTGTAGGGGGAGGTGGTATTGTAGGGGGGAGGGTATTGTAGGGGGAGGGTATTGTAGGGGGAGGAGGGTATGGTAGGTGGGTGGAGGGTATTGTAGGGGGGGGAGGGTATTGTAGGGGGGGGAGGGTATTGTACGGGGGGGAGGGTATATTGTACGGGGGGGAGGGTTTGTAAGGGGGGGGGTTGTCAGGGGGAGGGTATTGCTAGAGGGGGAGGTATTGTCAGGGGGGGATGGTATTGGGGGGGAGTGGGTATTGTAGGGGGGAGGGTATTGTAAGGGGGTAGGATTGTAGGGGGGGAGCGTATTGTAGGGGGGAGGGTATTGTAGGGGGGGAGGGTATTGTAGGGGGGGGTATGGTAGGGGGGGAGGGTATTGTAGTTGGGAGCGTATTGTAGGGGGGAGCGTATTGTAGGGGGGGAGCATATTGTAGGGGGGGAGCGTATTGTAGGGGGAGCGTATTGCAGGGGGGGAGGTATTGTAGGGGGGGAGCATATTGTAGGGGGGGAGCGTATTGTAGGGGGGGAGCGTATTGTAGGGGGGAGCGTATTGTAGGGGGGAGCATATTGTAGGGGTGAGCATATTGTAGGGGGGGAGCGTATTGTAGGGGGAGCGTATTGTAGGGGGAGCGTATTGTAGGGGGAGCGTATTGTAGGGGGAGCGTATTGTAGGGGGAGCGTATTGTAGGGGGAGCGTATTGTAGGGGGGAGCATATGTAGGGGACATTGTAGGGGGGGGATGTATTGTAGGAGGGGAGCGTATTGTAGGGGGGAGCGTATTGTAGGGGGAGCGTATTGTAGGGGGGAGCGTATTGTAGGGGGGGGGGGGAGCGTATTGTAGGGGGGGGAGCGTATTGTAGGGGGGGAGGGTATTGTAGGGGGGAGCGTATTGTAGGGGGGAGCGTATTGTAGGGGGGAGCGTATTGTAGGAGGGGGAGCGTATGTAGGGGTGGGAGCGTATTGTAGGGGGGGAGCGTATTGTAGGGGGAGCGTATTGTAGGGGGAGCGTATTGTAGGGGGAGCGTATTGTAGGGGGAGCGTATTGTAGGGGGAGCGTATTGTAGGGGGAGCGTATTGTAGGGGGAGCGTATTGTAGGGGGGGAGCGTATTGTAGGGGGGAGCATATTGTAGGGGGGGAGCATATTGTAGGGGGGAGCGATTGTAGGGGGGAGCATATTGTAGGGGGGAGCGATGTAGGGGGGAGCATATTGTAGGGGGGGGAGCGTATTGTAGGGGGGGGAGCGTATTGTAGGGGGAGCGTATTGTAGGGGGGGAGCATATTGTAGGGGGGGGGAGCGTATTGTAGGGGGGGAGCATATTGTAGGGGGGGGGAGCGTATTGTAGGGGGAGCGTATTGTAGGGGGGGGAGCGTTATTGTAGTGGGGGGGGGGGCGAAGTCTGGGGAATTACAAGCTTGAGACGTAGGTATTGCATGGGACGAACGTATAGCAATTATAAGCTTGGTATCTGACTATTGTATGGAAGGAAGAAGCTAGGGACGTGGCCACCGTGTGGGGGGTGACTGGTGGCCAGCGGCGCCTGGTAAGTACCGGGCCCGTGGTGCGGGCGGGCTCAGGTGGGCGGGCCTTGGGGGATGGGCGTCGCCACCCTCACGTCACACTCATCACGGCCGCCCATATATCACCCGCCACGTTTATGTCAGCTAACCGTTTCATTAATATGCCAGTTATGCACATACGCCTAACTCCTCGTGGCGAGCAGCCCGGTTGGGGAACGTGGGCGTACTGCTGCACGCCTCGGGGGCGGGGGGCGGCACGCCTGGGGGCGGGGGGCGGCACGCCTGGGGGCGGAGGGCGGCACGCCTTGGGGCGGGGGGCGGCACGCCTGGGGGCGGGGGGTGGGGGGGCGGCACGCCTCGGGGGCGGGCACGGCACGTCGCGTTCGTGGGGCCGGGGGGAGGGGGCGAGCGCCAGGTCGGGAGATGACATATGTATGACATGAAAGGGGGAGGGGGTGAAGGACTGTCTCCCTTTTGACCCGTTGCGTAAGATGCAATTGTGACGATACAATGGTTGGTATCGGGGTATCGTTGGGTAATATTCATACTTCTTACTGAGACACTTGGCTTTGTCATAGTGTCACCCAACACCACCCATACATGTCACAGTGTCACCCAACACCACCCATACATGTCACAGTGTCACCCAACACCCCATAATCATCAGGGTCACCCAACACCACCCATACATGTCATGGGTCACCCAACACCACCCATACATGGCACAGTGTCACCCAACACCACCCATACATGTCATAGTGTCACCCAACACCACCCATACATGTCACAGTGTCACCCAACAACCACCCATACATGTCCTAGTGTCACCCAACACCACCCATACATGTCACAGTGTCACCCAACACCACCCATACATGTCATAGTGTCACCCAAACACCACCCATACATGTAACAGTCGCCGCTTTGTTTCAAAATGTTGAGGAAGACTCGCAGCACGGAGGAACAACCCCACATCTCGGGCCCTTATTGTTGTTGTTATAGATTCAGCTACTCGGAACAGGTACCGAGTAGCACGGGCTATGGTAAGCCGTAATGGACTTACCTGGCACAGGAGCGGTGGTGCTTGGTGTGTACCAATATATACGATATCTCGAACGGACCGGGGGGGTTAGGAAGGGCATATTTGGTTCAATTCTCTCCGATGCCGTGCTTTTTCCCCTGGTTTTCCCTTTCGCCGGCTGATATACCACTATTGTGTGGGCTGGTCCCCGCTTGTCCGCTTAGGAGGGGTACAGGTTGGTTTTCTTTAGTTTGCTCCACCAGTTCTATTTTCAACAGACCCAGACGGTTCTTGTATTCCTATCTTCCATATCCCTCTCTTTTTTTTCTTTACCAGCCTGTACCCAAGTTCTCGTTACATGGCCCTCCACATCTCACATTTCCCTGGTCTGGCCTTTTCTTCTTGCTTCATCTAGTTCATCCAGCTATGTTGTTGTGACCCGAGGACCCCCGCCTTCCTATACCTCACCCGGCAGCTCCGGGCTTTTTCTTGTTGATCGGGACTCCCCTGGATCTGAGAATTCAAGATACCTGTGAATCTTTGCCCTTCAGCGCCTTTGAATGCTTGTTCCCGCACGATGGCCTCCGCCTTTCTATGTTCGAACTATATGTAACCCCTTACCCCCCTCACATCACCACTTACATTAACGAGTTCCACCGATCTAGCCAACCCGCCTTCCCCACCGTCGCCCCGACGTTATTTCACTCTATTATTATATTCGGTAACACTCTTACAAGCAACCCACCGCTATCCTTCTTGCCAAGGGTAAGTCCCCCATTAAATGGGTTCTTGTATCC
>WNGS01167840.1:3152591-3188877 GCA_020271785.1 Procambarus virginalis | reverse complement strand
GGTAACAGGGGCATAGGGTGAAAGAAACTCTGCCCATCGTTTCTTGCTGGTGTCCGGGATCGAACCCGGGACCACAGGATCATAAGCCCAGCGTGCTGTCCGCTCGGCCGACCGGCTCCGGCTCCAACATACGGGAAAATTTTAAATAACAGCTTCAGAGACGTTTTACAGTAGCGCCATGGATCATATTAGCGTTAAACATAACATTCCTGCATCGGAGACCTGTTCGACAACACTTCTCTAATGACACTAAAGATGAGTATTGGAGATGATACTTGTCACCACTGCCCACACCACCACCACCCACGCCACACCCCACCAATTGTCTCCATCAATACCTGTCGTCGACCTCACAACAACGTACCCACACCAGCGATACCCAAACTCCTGTCCATTTTTATACAAAATAATCACACCTTAAAATGCAATATTGCACAAGCAGTTAATAAATTTCCTAAATATTTGTTGCCATGTACTGGTTGACAGTCAAACCCCTGGCTTGTGCTCAGCCTATGACAGACGGAATTTATTAAGATGCATGTTATTTGTTACAATTATGCCAGTCCCAGACCCTTTATTATTATTATCATTATTATTAACACATTTAGGTACATGTGCATTTGGCAGCTACCATAGACTGTATGTAGAGGAGTAGTGTGTAAAAAAAAAAAAAACTAGCTACGTGATGCTAAAAATACCCACCACACAGGAAGGTTAGTCATACAGAGGCATGTGATAAGTAGTCTGCACTGGCAAACTTTGGGTGCATTATGAGACTATCCTCAAGAACACTAATGAATAAAGTAATTGCAAAACTCCAGGTATCTCATACCAACGAGTCTGAATGGCATGATAACTGGGCATTGGTGTAGTGTGCGGAATCATGCCCCAGTTCCTGCTCAGAGAATTTGCACCTGGAGTACTCAGGATTGGGCACTGTAGCCACCTGCGACAGGTAACGGTAACCCAACCTGATCCTGGCAACCCGTGTCGCACAGTCTGGTGGACTTTTTGTGCTACCCATAAATATGGGTTTCAGATATGAACAAATCATAGCCTTTCAGGTCGTTGGAATTCAGTAATTTCTCTTATCAGTGTTTGGAACAATATAGTTTTGACAGCAGAGATGGGATACCTAGGTCTAATTCAACTTCGTCTTTGTTACACGTTAATTTGGCTACAATGTTTGTCATTATGATGGGTTATATTCGTGTGTGATGGTATTCATACAAAGGAGATTCGAAACCCTTTACTCCGTGCAGCGATTAGGTCACTTATAATTGCTAGTATGAGGTTCTTGCTTTCGATCTTCCAGGAGTTCTCAATTGCTTGAAGTACAGACTTTGAATCACAAAATATTATTCATCCTCCCATGTTGTTTAATGTACTGGTAGCTAGTTGTAGTGCCGCTTGTTCTGCTTGTGTGGAGGTCAGCCAGTTGTTTAAATTAACTTGACACTGATAGTCTGTGTGCAAACATTATATCTATGAAACCTACATGCTGCTGCAGTCCGTCCAGTAGACGATTGGACTATTATATATATATATATATATATATATATATATATATATATATATATATATATAGATATATATATATATATATATATATATATATATATATATATATATATATATATATATATATATATATATAAATAAATGAAAATATATATATATATATAAAATAAATGAATAAAAAAACGCATATCTTGGGTCTAAATACATTTACTTTAGTTTACCCTTCTATGCTTTAAGAGAGAACGCATCATGTGTAATTTTCATAGAAAATGGCGCACAACAGGTAGTACTTGCACGTTTTAATGCGGCCAGTTGCTTTTCCAAATTATTTATTATTCAAGTTCAAATTTTTATCCAGGTATACATAGATGATGAGTTACAAGCATAATGTTGGATTTATAGATAAAAGCTAGTACATACAATGCCTAAAGCCACTAATACGCATAGCGTTTCGGGCAATATGTATCATATATTTATAAATATACAAGAAGGTTTCTGCCCGAAACTACTAGTGGCTTTACAAGATTGTAAATACTATGCTATGTATTGTCACAAACCCAATGTACCTTCTTGTATATAAATAAATAAATAAATAAATAAATAAATAAATAAATAAAAATAAATAAAGGTACTTTGGGTTTATTAGAGTACACTGAAATGACGTTTTTACATTCCTGTATTCACCTAGTTGTGCTTGAGGGGGTTGAGCTCTTCTTTTTGTCTTACCTGTCAATTTTCAATAAACTTTTCCACCCTTTCCCCAGGAAGCAGCCCGTAACAGCTGTCTAACTCCCATGTACTGCTAGGTAACAGGGGCATCAGGGTGAAAGAAACTCTGCCTACTTGTTTTCCGCCATCGCCGGGGATCAAACCGGACCCTAGGATTACGAGTCCCAAGTGCTGGCCACTCGGCCACAGGCCCCCCTAACCACTAAGGCCTCTTGTTAAGCCACTAACACGCATAGCGTTTCGGGCAAATTAATTCAAAATTAATTTGATCGCCTGTTAAGCCAGTAAAGTGCACAGCTTCAATGACACCATCATGCCCAGTGCCAGAAATACGAGAGCTTACTGCAGGATCCATCTACTGACAAGTGAAGTGTTCAGTAACCGATACTGCTATGGGTATAAATTGAATAAGTTTAGATTCAGGAAAGACCTGGGTAAATGCTGGCTAGAAAACTGGGTTCTCAATTTATGGATTTTATCCAAGCGTGGGGGTTAAATGTATTACCATTCAACACAACATGCTGCTGAAGATTAACAGAAGGCACAACAAAGGGGGGGATAATTATAGCAAGATACTTAGTGCTGATCTGGAGAGCAGTAGAGCAGTTTAATGCTTAGTCATAATAGTGTGCAGTTCGTTTTAATAAAATTATATAGGCATATAATGCAATGGTGAGGTATGCCAACATAAACATTGGCAAGTAGCTTATGGAAAACATTACAGGTCACAGAGAACAGAGAAGAACAAGTTTTTGTAATCAAGTGCGGAAATGCAGGGGTGGAGAGCACAGACTAAAGACTGCAATTGTTGGTTTTCCTGCTAAGCTAGTCATTGAAAACTACATGGACAGACCTCTATTTTACTGCCACTGCATGAATGCTTGCTTCACAAATGCCATTTTTCTAGATGGATTTAGAAACATTTTTGCAAAAAAGGCATAGGGTAATTTCAGGTAGAGGCAAGATAACCGAAGGCTGTTGAAGTATAAGCCTTATTGCCACTTGATAATGCTCCTGCACTCCAGCTTTCAGTCTGGTTTATCACTAAAATCATTAGATGACTAAATAGTCTTTATAGATCTCCCACCAAATATCACACCTCTAATCCTTTGGAAGAAGTGACTACATCAGTGAACAAGTTCAAATGCGGGAGATTTGTGGTGTTGAGGTATATAAAAGAAATTATTAAAAGTTTTGAAGAAAAATAAATGTACAATGGTACAGTACCTTGGTGAACGACTTCCCTAGCCACTGCACTGCAGAGCGCCTTTAGACGCTCTGAGATTTGTGCCATTTCTTTTTTAATTAGGCTATATTTTAATGTTTTTTAATGTGTTCATCACCGTGTGTTTTGAAATAGAAATAGTTGAGTTCGGAAACATTTTGACATTAACTTTACCCGAACATTTATAAAACAATAATACATCCTTGATAATTGCACTAAGAAGTTTTTGCAGAAACCAGGCGAGCAGTGATAGAGGTGTGATTTTAGAGTACGATTGCTAGAGTACGATATTTTTATACAACATCAAATTCATTGTAAAATTTGAATTGGTGTACAACGCTTTCCTTGGAATACAACGTCTATTGTGTTTTGGTCAAACGAGCGTGTGGTACTGGGGCACAGTTCAGTTGTCTAGTAGTGTATCCTGCCTACCCGCCCAGTGATGACCATGCTTGAATTCTTTGTGAAGAATTTCATTGTTTTTGTGCTTTGTTGGTTTCTGAACATAAAAGTTCTTATTATATATCCTGCCATGGGCCCCAAGAAAGTCAGTGGTAAAGTTCAACCTAAGAAAATAGTTGTGAGGATGATGAGAGGAAAAACAAAGAGATCATTTGTAAACATAAAAATGATATGAGGGTTGTTGAACTAGCTAGGCAGTACAACAAATCTATGTTAACGATATCCACTGTAGTTGTTAAGAAAAAGGACACCATGAGTGCTTATATGGCAAATGGCGTAACAACAATCACAAAACAAAGAACACAAACACCTGAGGATGTAGAAAAGTTATTAATTTGGATAAACGACAAGCATTTAGCAGGTGATAGCATTTCAGAAGCTATCATTTGTGAAAAAGCAAGGCAAGGTTCAAGGTTTGAGCCTGAACCTGCAGTGCCTCTTGTTTAGGAAATTATTTCTCGGCCAGAAATTGGGCTTTGAGTTGGATAGTGCTGATGTGGAGGAGTTGGTGGAGGAACACGGTGAAAAACTGACCATTGACGAACTTGTTGACCTTCACAAGGAGCAGCAACAAAAGACAGCTGAGGAAATTTCTTCAAGGGAGGAGGATGCAGTAGAGGATGTCCTTTCCTCATTAAGAAAATGAGTGCAGTATGAGAAGAACTGCAAAGTTTTGCTGAAAAGTGTCACCCAAATCAAGTTGTAGCAGGCCATTTTGTTAACCTTTTTAATGACAATGTGATGCCTCACTTCAGACAAGTGTTACAACGTAGGGAAAAACAAGTGTCAATAGACAGGTTTTTAGTGAGACAAACAAGCAGAGCCACAACCAGGTCCTAGTGGTATACCTGCAAAACATAGGAGAGAGAGTACCCCAGAAAAGTCATCACTGTCTGATGTTATAATGGAAGGGGACCCCCCCTTCCAAATACTAACACCTCTCCTCCTTTCCCCAAGCCTCACCCGTCTTTCATATGTCAACCATGAGTCCTCAATAAAGGCAAGATATACATACTGTTCTGTAGTACAAAATGAATGGTATTCGGTATAAAATGTATTTTTAAGTTAATATTTTTGGGGGTGCAGAACGGATTAATTCAATGACATTATTTCTTGTGGGAAAATTCATTTTGATTTACGAATTTTTGGAGTACAATGTGTCTCTGGGAACGGATTAGGTACCGTAGTACCACTGGGAGCCTGACAGCTGAGTGGACAGTGCTTCCGATTCGTAGTCCCGGGTTCGATCCCGGATGGAGGCGGAAACAAAGGGCAGAGTTTCCGTCACCCTGATGCGCCTGTTCACCTAGCAGTAAATGACAGACAGCTGCTACAGCTGCTTCCTGGAGATGCATAACAAAAAGGAGGCCTTGTCGAGGACCGGGCCACAGGGACGCTAAGCCCCGAAATCATCTGAAGATATCCTCAAGATAGTTGGTGGAGAATTTGCCGGAAGGCATGGAATTCCAGTTTTGTACCAGAAGATTAGAAAACTGCACTTTGTAAAAAAAATAAAGGACTTAGCTCATGTAAGGAATTACTGTACAGTATAGTGGTTCAGTATGTGGTACAGTATGATTACTAAATATAATGAAAAAAATATATTTCGAATAACTAGCTATTCGGAAGCGTATAGGAAATTATTCCGAGAAATTTATCAGCCATGAACAAGGTTTGTTCCATGGTGATAAAGGCTCTGTGTTTTATATTTGCATCGAGACAGCTTATAGGAGATGTTTATAGACTTGGGAAAAGCATACGACAAAATTAATACAGAAGCAGTTTGGACTGATGAGCTTTCATGGATTTGGCAGTGACCTTAAAAGTTCTATGTAAGTAGCAGCACAATACATTCTTAACCCTTCAATATGTATCAACCAGTGTCATTTTTAGGTTTAAGATTGAAAATTTCTGCACAGTAAATAGAGCACCCATACGATGCCTCAGACCTCCAGTAAACTGCCGCCATCTTGAAAAAATCATGGGCTCCCACATGTTGACAGAAACCTCAGTTTGAATACAGCAACCATGAGCAACACATACCTCCAGCTCTCGGTCACAAGTGGCTCGTACTACGGTTCACTTATAGAAGAGCAAATTAACAAGAAACTGCTATAATTAACAATGATAGCGATGTATATGATCCTGTCACTGATAAAGACTATACTTTACAAAAGGATCCTACAAGTGATACGAACAGTGAAATTGACGAACCAGTGAACATTTCGAAGGCAAGGTTTACACCATTGCCATCACAGCCCTTGTTCCGGTCCCCTTCCACTATCAGTGTCCCTTTAAAGCAGCTGTGCCACCTGCTGTTCCTTTACCCCTTAGACATGTAGAAGATGATTTTTCCAGATTTAGTGACCAGGATTCTGATACTGGTAGCAGTGCTGTGGCTAGTGTCAGCAGTTTTCATGAAGTTAATAGACAGATCTGCTGTGTAAGCACCTTGTCCTGCAAAGCAATGTTGTGTAATGATACATGGGAAAATTGAGGGAAAATAGGAATTTACCTCCAGGAAAGAAAGATCTCCAATTTAAAAGATCTTCAATTAAGAAAATGTGTGCAGTATGGGAAGAACTGCAAAGTTTTGCTGAAAAGACACCCAGATAAAGCTGTAGCAGGCCATTGATTTAACCTTTCTAATGACAATATGATGTCTCACTACAGACAAGTGTTAAAATATAGAGAGAAGTGTCTATAGACAGATTTTTAATAAGACAAGCAAGCAGTGAGCCACAACCAGGTCATAGTGGTATACCTGCACAAAGTAGGAGGGAGTACCCCAGAAATGTCATCACTGCCTGATGTTTTAATGGAAGGGGACTTCCCTTCCAAACACTAATACCTCTCCTCCTCCCCCCCTGACTCACCATCTTCCATATGCCAACAAGTGTCCTCAATAAAAGTAAGGTATAGTAAAGAATATGAGTAGTACAGTATTCTGTATAAAATGTATTTTTAAGTCAATATTTTTGGGTGTGTGGAACGGATTAATTCAATTTACATTTTTTCTTATGGGGAAAATTCGTTTCGGTTTACAAATTTTCGGTATACGAATCTTCTCTTGGAAAGAATTAAATTTGTAAAGCAAGGATCCACTGTACTACAAACAACAGATATTAATATTACTATTTTCATCCCATTTAGTAGCTTGGGGATGCAAATTAGCTTCAATTTACAACATGAAAACAGTTTTTTCACTACGCCCACAAATAAAGATATATCACCATCTAGTGCTTGAACTAGCATGACCAAACTAGCAACAAGACCACTATAAATAGAAGCTGCCTCTTTGTGATTATTTAGTGTGCATTGAAAGTGGCAAAAAATGTTCTCCATCTTTTGCTCCCTCCTACAATTGAATGACTTTGAACCTTTCTGCTGCATGTCAGCGCTGTACCTTTTAAAGTTACCCTGCCACTTATTGACTTGTAATCCTTCCTCTGCATCTAATCTTCACTTGGACTAGAAATTCACCAAGAGCCAAATGACAGTTTCATTCATTATAATGATGTATTGTACAGTGTATGTATGTACATTTAGCAGCCACCCATGGAACATACAATTGAACTTTAGCAGAACAAGCCATTAAGGACACTGGATCCAAGAGTGTGTGTACCTCTGCCATAAAGTATATTGGACCCCTTCCATTACATCCAACTTTCACTCAATTTCAAATATTTTTACAATAATTAAAAATCATAGAATATGTATTTTACAGTATTTACACACAACTGTCATTAAAAATATTTTGAATTAAAATAAATCTAAATGCAAAGTACAGTATTTGTACTTGGTAGTGAATGTTCAGTTGTCCTATCACCCTCAAATGGCCACACGAGGTGTCCTTGACCTACGGAATAAATTTGCATACCAGTAAACTATGTTCTATGCAGTACTATTACCTGTAGCAGCAAACGTGTTGCAATATACTACTACACCTTAATGACAAAACAAACATTCACTGACATATGTGACCCTTGAAGGCACTGAAAAAATATTTCCATCATCCTGAAACATTCATCCAGACATCTAACATTGAGAATGGCAGTTTGGACCTAATACAGTAGTTACATCTGTTTAGTGGCGATAAAGGAAAATGTAATTCAATGCACTTGACCGAACTCGGAAATACAGTACTGTATTACAATTAATTTCTGATCAAGACTTGGTTACTAATATGAGTACACATATTATAATAATCATTGAAAAAAATTAATACTGTACTGTAGAGTATTGATATTTCCTATTAGAAATAGGAACTTTTTCCAATCAGTGATGGAATTTGGGGGATTTTGTTAAAATGCATAAAATTCCTTTTCAAGTATTGTATGATAACTTGCATATTACAGTACTGTATACAACATTATTCTGACTTCCAGTCTGATTAATATTGCTACAAGATATCATTTCTACTCCAAATTAGTCATATTAAATGATAAAAGGAAAAACCCATCACAGTCCAAACAATCCCCTTACTCTAAAACACAAAGGGAAAGAGTACTTTGCCAGCATGAAGAGGATGTGCCAACACAATCTGGGCTCAGTAGGTAGGTTGTCACAGAGTACAGTCCTTCAAGTTTCAAATACTGTATCATCTCAGAGCATTTTTATGAGAATTTCCAGTTGAACTGATAACCAGTTTTTTTTCCATTGCGAGTCACTGCTTTCATTATACAGGTATACATAAGTTGTATACTGTACATTATTTCCATGGTGTTGATCGAACCACACACTAGAAAGTGAAGGGACGACGACGTTTCGGTCCGTCCTGGACCATTCTCAATCGACTTGAGAATGGTCCAGGACGGACCGAAAGATCGTCGTCCCTTCACTTTCCAGTGTGTGGTTTGGTCAACATATTTCAGCAACATTATTGTGACTCCTCATCTGCATTTCCTTTGTGTTCCATTCAAACAGAATTCCAGTGCACAATAATGTATGGTACTGTACCTACAAACATATCACAAATCACACTAAATAAACTTAAATTTGAAAATATCAGCATCAGTGCACACCAAAACTAAAAATGCTAAATCAGGGTACTTACCTCACGGAGTGGAACCTTAAAAGCGATGAATCTCGTCCCAGGGATTTGTCGGCCCATGCTTTTGTAAGCCTCCCATCTGCAAGACGTTACAGAATGGCAATACAGTACAGTACTGTATATACATATTGCAAAGGCTATTTTATGCAGTAACATCTATTACATATACCATGTACAAATTGTGAATAAATACATGTTAAAAAAAATTATATTATATACAGTATAGATAGCTATAATATAGGTTAAAGGCTCCCAATAGGGGTCTTTAACCCTTAGACAGTGACTATGAAAAATGGTCATACCTGCCTATGCACAAAAAATAAATATATTCCAAAAAATTATTTTTCCATTATAGAATTATTAATTTGTATGCAAAATGTAAGAAAAACCATCATAATAAGTGAATATTTATCGTTTCAATGGGTGGAAGCACTCTGCAAGGCTGCGTCTGGCACTTGTCAATGACTGGAGTTCGACTTTGCTGAAACTTCATGTTTTATCTTCCAATGTTTCACAGATTGTTTTATCACTTTTTTTTTTCTTTACATACATCCACAGAGGTATTATATCCATATTTCCATCATACATATAAAATCCAGACAATAATTATTTAAATCATCAAATGACAATGACCGCATTCACCTAGTAACATACATGACGATATCTTCTCTCTCGAAGTTATCGCGAAATGATTTCAGGGCTTAGCGTCCCCGCAGCCCGGTCCTCGACCAGGCATCCTTTTTGTTACACACCCCCAGGAAGCAGCCTGTAATAGCTGTCAGGGTGAATCAGGGCATCAGGGTGAAAAACTTTTTGCCCATTTGTCTCCGCCTCCACAGGGGATCAAATCCGGAACTTCAGGACAACGAATCCTAAGCACTGTCCTCTCTGCTGTCAGGCGCCATGATAAACGCATTCATACCATTAAATGGTAGTAGGATTTTTTATGGGTCAAGGTAAACTCCATTACATCCACATAGACCTATTATATACATATTTGCATCACACATAAAATCCAGACAATAATTGTTTAAATTTTCACATGATGATAACTGCATTACCCTGAATCAACAATTGATAGCAGCCATAGCCTAAGGGGTTAAAGCAATACTTCTCAAAATTTTATTTTATTACAATAGAGTACTGTATTTTAAGACCTAAGAGACATTGGCCTATAATGTAGAATCACATGTTCCCTAACACTAGAATTAAAATGATTAAAATGATTTGACAGGTTGTATTCCGGGGAAAAATTGGGATTATGGACTTGACCGAACCGCTATGCGTGCTAGAGACTGTACAAGAATGTAAGAACTCTTGTATATAATTATATATACAGTATATAAAAATAAAAAAGAAAACTAGAAAATATGCCAACCTGCAAACTTATTGTAAAGCAAGCCAATACAATACAGTATTTAAATTATAGCAACAACAAATAAACTTGGAACACTACAAAGTTCATATATAAATTTAAATTACTATTTCCTAAAAAGACTGAAAATAAGCTTAGACCTATATTTACATTGCAAAAGCCAATAAAACCAAGTTAAAACACAAAAATAACAATTAAATCCACAAATGTCACACAATGTTGATTCAATGATGAAGAAATGTTAGCGATGTTCAGATGATGTTGGATAAATGTTAGAGTAGCATTAACTTACTGTAGTGTATGTCTTGTGGTGCAACAGACAGTGTGTATATTTTAAATGATTCATTTATTAGAGGTTATTCAGATTTAGATGTCTGCAGAACATATATATCTCCTTTTTGTTTATACTGTATAGATCATTCAGTGGAGGCCTTTTCTCAGGATAGAACTTATACAAAATTAACACGTACAAAATATATTTAGGGAAAGCAAAGAAATTGACAATTACTTTTTTTTTAATTTATATATACCTGAACGAGAGTTCTTACATTCTTGTACAGCCCCTAGCACATATAGCACTTCGGGCAAGTCCTTTATCCTAATTTTCCTCGGAATATAGTTAGGTTAGGTTAGGATTGAATAGGTTAGGTTAGGACTGAATAGGTTAGGTTAGGATTGAATAGGTTAGGTTAGGATTGAATAGGTTAGGTTAGGACTGAATAGGTTAGGTTTGGACTGAATAGGTTAGGTTAGGACTGAATAGGTTAGGTTAGGATTGAATAGGTTAGGTTAGGATTGAATAGGTTAGGTTAGGATTGAATAGCTTAGGTTAAGCTGTCAAGACTCCGCTGGATTAGGTTAGGTTGATTTGAGAAAGGTTAATCAGGTTTTAAAATCCGCTGACGAACTGTCTTTGGTATGATGTAACTTGTATCCATTAAATTTTGCAAAGAAAATAGGAAAATATTGAATAGGGCTAAAATAGTCTTAATGACTGGTATACCCCCAAATCATTTAAACACCAGGCTGTACCCAGAATAGGCCTAAGAGGCTAAATTAGAGCCAGCCGAGCATGCCAGAACAGGTGCAGGTCAATGAAGGGTCACGTGTAGGCTGTCCAGTCAAGACGTTTAAATGCTCACTTATATCACTCCTTACAATTCAGGAAGCTGCACATCGCTCACTAATCACTAAACATACCTCTCGGGAACCTTGTTATTGGAGAAGCTTCCTTTAGGCATGGCTGCTGGTGTAGTTGTGGCAAGGCAGACACGTCCTGGACGCTTTTTGAACCCACTCAACATGTAAACAAACACATGAATGCACAAAAGTCGTTGGAAGGGGTTACCGAACTCACATTCCTCGCACACATAAAACAATCATCGCACTAATTCAGACTATGTGGCACGTGGGTCTTCTAATTTTATAACGGCGTTTCAGAGGGTAAAATAAGCTCGCGAGCGTCTTATTAATTTCGTAAAACTGGTTTTATTTTTAACTTGTTTGTCCGTTGTGTGGGAGCCAGAGGCGTCGGTGCTGCCCTCTGCGAGAGCGGCGGGTGAAGCTCCAGTGTTCAAAGATAATTGCTCGCACGGGCTACCCGATTGATGATTGATGATTGATAAAAATTAAGCCACCTAAGAGGTGGCACGGGCATGAATAGCTCGTAACGGGCTACCCATATATAGTATCTTTATATAGTCTCTATCTTAACCATTAACAGGCAAGATAATTATCAGGATAAAGCGCCCTAGGTCAGTATGACTGCATCGTTAACCATGAACAGATGCTAAAATATAGTGTTAAAAAAACACAGAACACTCCCGGTAAACGGTGTAATACCACCATGTAAAATTTAATAAAAACATTAATTAATCTAGCAAAATGCTGGAAATAACCCTCACAGTCAAGACGTGCAGCTCAAAGTTACAGTTACTACCTATATCTACATTAATAACAATAATAATAATAATAATAATAATAATATAATAATAATAATAATAATAATAACAAACATAATAATAATAATATTATTATTACTATTATTATTATTTATTTAGGGAAACATTCATAGAAAATGGGATACAAGAAGAATGTCGGAGATCTAGATAGGCCAAGTATTTACTAAACATTAATGCCACTAATAAGCGACAAATATGTGGCAGGTAAGTCCCCTACGGGATCACCATAGCCCGTGCTACTTGCAACTTTGGGTTCCCAAAAGCTAAATGTAAAATAACAATAATAGGCCAGCGGGCACGGCGAATGAGACGAGGACGTAACGTGTGAGGCTGGTACACTAGGACCAAGACTCTCTTCCATATGCTTATGTATGAAGTAGTTAGAGTGCTCAGAGCACCTCATACCGTCTGGTCTGAGAGCACTGATAACAAGGCCATCACAGATTGATTGCATTAGGACCCATTATCACCACACCAGAAATAAATATCTCTTTGATATCCCCAGAGTTAAACTTAATCTGTGTAAACACTCTATGCAAATAAAGGGACCCAGTTTATGGAACTCACTCCCTATTGAATTGAAAAGCTGTCCAACTTTTACATCATTCAAAACCATACTAAAAAGTACCTAATTTCATCTTTATAGTTTTTTTACCTTTTGCCTTAAAGTTGCACTGTATCTATTGCTACCCAATCTCCAACCTTTATGTACCCAATTTGAACATCTTTACCATTGGGATCATTGCTGTCTTCTTATATATGCTGTCAATCTGCTGTATGGTGTCTATTAATCTTGTTTAAATTACCAATCAAGCTGTCAATGTAATCAATCAGACCTTTAATATACCAATGTGCTTTAATTAATATACTTTCTAAGCTCTCTCATCTCATTTTTCTCTTGCAATGTATTTGTTATCATTTATTAATTCTGATAGAAATTACCTACTTAAAATTATCTGTTAGATTAAGGACCTGCCCGAAACGCTGCGCGTACTAGTGGCTTTACAAGATTGTAAATACTGTACTATTCAATGTATTCTCACAAACCCAATGTACCTTCTTGTATATATATAAATAAATAAATAAATAAATAGATTGGTGAGTGTGTCTTGGCTCTTGTTCACATAGAAGACAGAAGAGTTAGGGGGGACATGATCACCACAATCTAAATTCTTAAGGGTAGGGTAGATAAAGACAGGCTATTTAACACAAGGGGCACGCGCACTAGGGGACACAGGTGGAAACTGAGTGCCCAAATGAGCTACAGAGATATTAGAAAGAACTTTTATAGTGTCAGAGTGGTTGACAAATGGAATGCATTAGGAAGCGATGTGGTGGAGGCTGACTCCATACACAGTTTCAAGTGTAGATATGATAGAGCCCAGTAGGCTCAGGAACCTGTACACCTGTTGATTGACGGTTGAGAAGCGGGACCAAAGAGCCAGAGCTCAACCCCCGTAAGCACAATTAGGTGAGTACATAGTTCACAATTGGACTGTTCACCATTGTGGGGTTCATTACCTGCAGTCACCTGCCATAGATATCGATATCCCAGCCTAATTCTGGCAGTTACAATGTTACATTGTCTAGTGGATGTTTTATGCTGTCCTGTACATATAATTCTCGGTTTTAAACATTATAGATCTTTAAACTTGTGCTTTCTGGCCTTTTGAGTGTCAGTGACTGCTCTTCTATCATCCCTAATTTCCTGAAATATTGCAGCTTTTACAGCAATTTACAGTTTCTTTTTTTATTATGCAGCAGACATTGCAATGCCCATATGCCACTTAATTTCAGGGTTATCATGTGCAGTTTTAGCTGCCTTGTTTGTCAAACCTAATTTAACCTAACCTAACCTAACATTCAAAAATTTTGGATTTTTGGTTAATAAGTTAGCAAAATGTTTTCAACAATATTCTTGGGGCGTTCGCCGATTTTAACTTGGGCGACCATTGTGGAAACGCACCACATGGGTTAACCCAATTGACAGTCGGGTCAGATTCTAACACGGGTTCGACAGTATGTTCCTTTACCTTAATAAACATCTTATCTTGCTCTGTGCATTAACAAAGTCGTTTATAATAGATGTTACAACATTCCTAGTACCTGTATTGTATCTATTTTGCATGTTGGGCCTGAAGAGCTGTCTTTGAATCACAGAAAATTACTCCTCCACTGTTCTTCAGTGCGTTAGTGGCCAGTTGTAGTCTGGACATTCAGTCTCACACTTATAGTCTGTGTATATATGGTGTTTGTAAGCATAGTGCTCGTGAAGCCGTAAGTTATTTATAAAAGAAATTAATAGTTTCAAGTGTTGTTGCTTTCAGGAGTGCTGGGGATTCCTTGCTCTTTTTGCTGATGGGTGTGTAAGACACTTGTATTTCAGGGTACAGATTTATAATAGTTCATCATTTTAAATTAAATGTGTACAAATTTCTTGAATATTTTTTAGCTGTCCCCAAATTCATATATCATTTCAGACTCCATCACATATATTGTACTCACCTAGTGGTGCTTGCAAGGGTTGAGATTTGGTTCTTTGGTCCCGCCTCTCAACTGTCAATCAACTGGTGTACAGATTCCTGAGCCTATTGGGCTCTTATCATATCTACATTTGAAACTGTGTATGGAGTCACTGCTTAGTGCATTCCATTTGTTAACTACCCTGACACTGAAAAAAATTTCTAATGTCTCTTTGGCTCATTTGAGTACTGTACTAAATTCCCACCTGTGTCTCCTTGTTTGTGTTTCGTCCATAGTTTGTCTTTGTCCACTCTGTGTGTGTCCACCCTATATATATATGATGATAAGGATTTAGAATGGGACAAGCGTAAGGATGGTTCTGAATGATTCCTTACACAAGTTTCTAAAAGCAGTTCTTATGTTGGCCAATGTAGCATATGCCACGGATGATATGCTTTTGAAGTGGGCTTCTGAGGACAGGTTTGGTGTGATAAACCCCACAGATCTTTCTCTACTTGACTCTTGAAGGATTTTACCTCCTAGATGGTACCTTGTGTTTGATCAACTGCTCCCTTCACCTAATTTCATTACTTTACACTTTAGTTAAACTTTAGTAGTCATTTTCTAGACCATTCCTCCAGCTTGTGCAGTGACGTGAGGTGTGTAAATAACTTTTCTGGCACAGTTTACATTTGGTCAGGTCTACATCAGTAGATAATGTAGATTCCCAGAGACTTATAACCTAGTCTAAACCAAGTAATAGTAACATTTAGGCGGTCTGTAGAATTACCCAAAGTTACCTAAAGCCTACTAGCATTATGTAAGTATGTAAGTAATGAAGATATATGGTATATTTATTCACTATAATGTTGGTGCTGAATGTAGAACATGATCAAACCTATTTTTACTCTTGAAATAATCTAATTTATTAACTAAATTAGAAGTAGATATGTGGCAGGTGACGCCATAGGAAGTCGAGGGTCCAAGCGACAATGTGGTGGAGTGTCTTATCCAAGATATATTGTCGCCTGGAGAGTTTTTGCTGGCATATCAGCCTCCTGTACACAGTGATCCAGTCGTCGCATTTCTTTGTTTAAGTTGTCGCAAATTTTATTGGTGATACTGTATTAACAAGGAAAATGCATATGTATTATAATATCTAGCATAAATAGCCACAAAACATTTAATATTTATGTGAAAAAAAAAATGTGTCAGGAACTTAAATCAACTCCATAGGACAATACTGTAGTTTTGCTATTTAGATACTAATCATTATTTGTTGGTATGGGTTCACTACTTAAACTACCCATGTCTTTTTGCTCATAGAACACCAAACCCTATATGCTCTCTAATATATTGCTTAATTAATAGAGATTCACAACTAAAGCTTATATTTGTATGTGTTATCAGAAAGGTACAGATAAAATAGTTTTTGTGACTCCACCAGAGATTTGGTGGATTTACATTAGAGAGGAAAGCTATTCATATTGTAAAGGTGTCTTGGAAGGAAGTCCTGTATTAGGGTAACTAAAATACATCTCTGTTTCCAAAATAAATACTTTAATGATAAATATTTGAAAATATATCATACATTTCAGAATTTCTGATGATATAAAACCTATCATCATATATATATATATATATATAGGGATCCCAGTAGTACAGTTGGATTCGTTCTCGACACACAATCTAGAATTCCGGGTTCAAATCCCGGGCAGGACAAGAATGGTCGGGTACATTTCCTTTCACCTAATGGAGCTGTTCACCTAACAGTAAGCAGGTACTAAGGAGTTTGTCAGCTTGTTGTGGGGTTGCATCTTGGGCGGGGGTCAGTAATTCAACCTTGGGGGAGGGGACCTCGATGAAAGCCTAACGTGTATGAATACACTCTGGCTTCCTGTCCCCGACACAATACGTTAATTACAATTATATACAATTATAAAATACAATTACAGTATAAGTTTGTACTGTAAGTTCATAAGGGCAATCCTTCATCATAATTGACATACATATATCTTTACTTCTGTTTTGTGTATTACAGTAAAAGTGACCACAAATTTATAAGTTAATTTCTTTCTGTAAATGATGATGATAAAGTTAAATTAAAGCATCATTGCAATGTTATAGGAAATCATTATATCCCAAATATATTTTGGTTCTTATACTTGAAATATTATTACATTAAACATTTGAAAAAAAATTTATATCTATTTTTAATATATATGAAACATTAATGTTTATCAATGCATCTCTGTGAATTACATAATTTATCAGAATTGTGCTGCCTGTGTTCACGACTGGACACTGATGCTTAGGTAGTTTTTGTGTGTCCGGACCGGCGATTGTGTGGTATTAACCATATCTTGGTTAATATTTATATTTAACCATATCTTGGCTTTCATTTAAAATATATATTCCTTAAAATGTAGTCACACTAACGTCTACATCTATCTGTCTTCTGACATAAAGATCTTTAAGGTTAATTTGCATATTTGCAAATTAATTACACAATTGATTGGTATGCAGGGCTTCACACACCCTGAGTTAGTCATCACATAACTATAAAAATACATATATTTTCACTTTCAGTTCAGTTATATTTATGACATGATTTAAAATGTAGCTTATATTTCTGCCTTTTTTTATAAAAAAAAATGTATTTATTACAGTATCTAGATAAAGTTAACATTGATCTTCAAAAGGCTGTAGTTCCCATCGATTTGGAGAGCATCGGCCAAGAAACCTTTTTTTAAAATAAAGTATGAATATCTTTCCTCTTTAATAAGATCTAATCTCTGGTGAATTTGTAAAAACGATTTTATCTCTGCCTTTCTGATAACATACAAATATAAGCTTTTTGTTTAATTCTATAAATTAAGCAATATCAGAAGAGCGTGTAGGGTTCGATGTTCCATGAGCAAAGAGACATGGGAGAGTTTATATAAGTACATAGTAGTAGTAGTTAACTACCGAACGCATACTAACAAATGAGGATTAGTATCTATATAACAAAAATATTATCCTACGAAGTTGATTTAACTTCCAGATACGGATTTTTAAATGAATCTGAAATGTTTTGTGGCTATGCTAGATATTATAAATATGCATTCTGCTTGTTAATATTACCAATTAAATTTGTGATAATTTGAGCAAAGTACGACAACTAGATCACTGTATAGAGGAGGACGATATGCCATCAAACACTTCAGGCGACAATATATCTTGGATAAGTCACTCCACAAGTGTCGCTTGGACCCTCGACTTCCTATGGCATCACCTGTCACATATTTACTTACCATGAATTATATTATTTCAGAATAAAAATATATTTGATCATGTTCTGCATTCAGCACCACTATTATAGTGAGTAAAATACTATATTTCTTCATTACTTACATAATGCAAAGAGGCTTTGGGTAGCTTTAAGTAATTCTACAGACCATTGAGAACTACTACAAGTCACAATGAAATAATATATACAGTAAAACCATATTTTCATCCAAGGTCACTATAAATATATTATTATGAATGGGGCTCAGAAATGAACAGTCAAGCAGTAAAGCATTTATTTGATATTACATTCTATATACTGTACAGATAAACATTGAGTGAACCAGTGATAATACAGAGAGAAAACCAGAAGACCTTGTTCTTACTGACCACTATTTATTTATTTATTATTTATTTATTTATTTATTTATATATATACATACAAGAAGGTACATTGGGTTTATGAGAGTACATAGCACTGATGATTTTACATTCTTGTAAAGCCACTAGCACACACAGCATTTTGAGCAGATGACTACACTGTTTAACACATCACTAGCACATCAATACTACAGAATGTTTAAATTATTAGCAATATTGACTAAATATAAATAAAATTTAAATTTTATTTGTTAAATTTATGTTTAAGGGTACTGTATTTGTTTTACAAATGGTGTTGTGTTGCTTCAATGATTCAATGTAACAAACTGTATTTACAACCAAACCCCCCCCCCCCCCAAGACATGCTGTCCAATAGTAGTACAGTTGGGTTTGTTCTTGACTCACAATCAGGAATTCCAGGTTCGAATCCCAGGCAGAACAGAATGGTTGGGCATGTTTCCTCACCTAATGTATCTGTTCACCTAGCAATAAATAGATACCCAGGAGTCACCTTGCTGTGGAGTTGCATCCTGGGGAGTTTCAGTACAGTATTTCAATCATGGGGAACCTCGATATAAGCCTAACGTATGTATAAGTATGTATGTGAATATTATTTATATATATATTATACTGTATTGTATATACATACATACATACAGGTTGCCTGTCCTCGACAAAATAAATTATAAACTTGGTCATTATTATATGTGCTAAATAACCCTTAGACATATGATATGCATCCTTTTACAAATAACCTTATCTGGGCCTTGATGCAGTTCTCACACTTAACAATATAAACTGAAGACATTTCTGTGTTATATATGATAATAGACTGCATGAAAGTGAATGACACTTGGTTAAAGGTGTGCTTACTCCTCAGTTAGTACTGTAGTTATAATGCAGAGCAGTCAATGAGGTGTTAGCTTACAACCTGCTGTTAGTCAAGCAGGGAAGAAACGGCTGTCTAATTGTTACCAGATTTAAATGTTGTCATATGAATGATAAACATTGCAGTAGACTTACGATGGGATGGGATTTTTTGCAAATCTTTTTGTCTTGTCTGAATTATTTGTTGATGGGGGTCTATTGAGTTGCATTACATTGTTCCATGCAGGATAGGGGCTAGTGAGCTGTGGTACATATTCCCACACAGGAATGGTAACTGGGGGTCCCTCGTGCACATAAGGAACGATAAATATACTAGATGAGAAAACAGCTTATAGGAATATGCTTTGATTGTTTACTGTGAATGTTTAGATTGACAATATTCATAGTGCTTATAATGAGATATATATACATGATGATGAGGGTGAATGTATGCAATGACAAATATACATGATTAATGATGTGGTAAAGAATATGGCCAACATAATGATGTAATGATAAATGTACAAAATGGTGATGAATTATGTACATATGATGAATGATACATATGGTGATGAATGATACATATGGTGATGAGTGCACACAGTGGTGATGAAGAATGCGTATAATGATGAAATTAAATGATCATGGATGTATACGATCATGATGAAGAGCACATATGATGAATAGAGGTTTGTAAGACGAGGCACATCCCGTGTCCTGAGGGTGTGGAAGTGTCCAGAGTTTTGAGGTGTGGGACTGCCTTGTGTCCTGGGGGTGTGGGACTGCCTTGTATCCTGAGGAAGGGGGGACTGTCCTGTGTTCTGAGGATGAGGGAATTGTCCATTCTGTGTCCTTAGAGTGAGTCCAGAACTGTCCATTCTGTCCAGTGTGGAGGGAGTGTGTCTTGTGGTCTAAGACGAGGGGAACAGTTGCACGACTCCTAGCAACAAATGTTGTTTTCTAGCAACTTATGAACACACATTGAGAAAATAACATGGAAGTAATTTACTTAAATTAATGCCAATAATTTAAAATACGTGAAATATTTTTAGTTTTGTTTTCCGGGTGGAGCACTGAAGAAATTAATTTGATTAAACGTGTCTCACTGACCTCCTTCCAAAGTCGCCAACATGACTTGTACCCAATGACAACCACCAGGCAGCTTACAGTTGCCAAGTGGACAGCAAATATGCCCAAACCTTATAACAAAATATGAGGTAATGCACAACCTGTGCTTATTTCGACAAGATATCATGCAGCATTGGTACCAATTACATTGGAACATAATATGCTCGCAAATATTTAAATGTGTGTTTTCTATGTTAAGGTTTTGCTTGGAACTATTTAAATTGTGTAATAACCTAATTCTTAACATTGACAAACAAAAACATAATTTTCTTTATTCTATTGTATTGTTGCTGATGAAAAGACATTTGGTCCTCAGGCTGATTTGCTCCACAACACAGGGGTAATTTTAATAACTCTTCTATACACAGCATTTTGGTGTAGGCTACTCACAGCCAGTGAAGGGACTGGGCAATATGCTAAAGGTATACCCAGGATATATGTTCATAGATCACAAGGGAGTACATCATAATTATAACAAATAAACAAGTTACTGCATTTTAATTTGTAGAAACATAAAAGATAATTAATAAATATCTCCAATAATACAGATATTTAACTATAAACACTTGGAAACTGAGAGGTGCACAGGTATATGCTATACACCTATATAACCCATAAACTTTCCATCACTGCTATATAGCACCCATTATTCTTTTTTTAACTTATTGGCACTAATAAATCTCTAGCACTGACATAATCACAGCATTCTTTTACATGAATTTACCTGAGGATCATCATTTCTAGTGGCATCAACTAGGGCAGGAAACCCACTATCTTGTCAAAGGTCCTCCTATTGTTCCTGAGAACTTGTTCTGGCTGGAGTCTAAACTGATGGAGTGCAGTGGTATTTCCAGCATATTCCTAGCATCTTTATGACCCCTGCATGTGTAAATGTTTAGCATTAAATTATATTAAAAACACTGGCCTGTTTATATCACTGCTATACAGTGGATGTTCTGGTATACTACAAACACTGTAATACTTCTAGTACTAGAGGTGCACTCCTAGCATTAAGGGTCTGCTTGGAAGTGCACTCCTACTTCTCTGGTAATACTGTATTGCAAATGGCTGAGTGATCTGTGGATTTCCATCCAGCATTGCCTTAATAGTTAAGATACCCACAATGATTAACCAAGCAGACATGAACCGCAGTTATGTTTTATCACGTTTATCAGTGCAGTTCTTGGGGTGGCCTTGATTTGCATGGCATTGGGGAACACGGATTTAGTAGTACATGGGTAAATAAGTAAGAAGAGTAAATTATTAAAAGAAGGTGCCATGCCCAGAGAAAAGTAGTATAGTCTGTGTCACAGAACACTGGTGTATTCCCAAGTATCATTTAAGATGTAAATACTCGAGATGAAATATGACGAAGGTACCAGATTCATGAAGGAGTTTATCGAGAAGACAAATGCTTCTTTAGCAGTGGTGTGTGATGTCCTTAAGAGGCAGCATCAACATGGCTGGGAACCTAGCAACATTTGCTTAACTTATAGCTGTTAAAGATTTCATTGGTACAGTACATGAGTAAGCGCTGTTATACCAAGTTTCAAAATACACATTTCAATTTTTATGGTATTTGAGTTAAGCGATGATTAATTCTGATATTTACAATATATTCTTGCAACATTGTACTTTCCAAACTTTCTGGACATCATTATGTATGATTACTTGTGGCTGGTAAGAGGAGGAGCATTAAATGTTCACACAGGAATCTTATCAAGTTAAGAGTGAAAAAAACATGGGTTTCTGACTTTTGTAGTTCTTTTGAACCTAACCTTATTTTCCCCATTTACCTTTCAATTTTATTGGCACTTTTTTATTTAAACATTTTTAACATGAATTTAACATGAATGTATCCCCAGTGCAAGTCAAGGACCACCTGTATTTCCAATGATTCTAAAGGTACGATTCTAGTGGGTGGTAGAGATTGTTAATTTCAATTAATCTAGAAGTCTCCTGTTAGTTTTGAGTCCTCAAAGCATAGTCAGATTTTGTGAGCCATGAAGTTTTATGTTGTGCAAATTGCTAATGAAGTCACTAGTGGGGTTCTTGGAGTTAGCTCATTTTTTAGGTAAAAGTATTTAATTTTCTAGATAACCAATGGGTTAATATCAATGAATTTGTTTTAGTATAAATGAAGTCACAGTCAACAAAATGTTCAGTCAGAAGTTTCAACTGCACCAGAGTCAAGGTCACTACAGAAGGTCAAGATACAAGACATTAATAAGCATTGTGTACTGCAGTTAACTTATCACTATTCTCCTTTCCTGATACTGTACTTTGAAATTATGAACATTTGGCATTTATTTTAACAGTGAATAAAGGTCACTCAATATGAGCCTAAGATTGAATTAGTTGAACTTATGAGAAGCTGTTTAAGAGAATAATAATAATAATATGACAATAAAAATAATTATTTTAATTTGTTGTGAGACCGAGTGCAGGTGCTGGGTCATGACTTTTAAGAGAACTAGGTCACTGCAAGAGGCAGATGTGTCTTAAGACACTGATTACACACCAGAAGGTTGTAAAGTGGCCTTTAGTACAACATTAATACACCTGTATAGCATAAATAAACAATGTGAAACCAAAATCCAATACAAAGTGTTATGCCTTCACATTCAGGTATCCACTGATCTAGCTACATGTAACTAATAATTATGTGCTGAAGTCTGTATTGTTAATAGTTATTGGGTTTTTACAAGTTAATGAAAACAGTCTTCACTGTACATTGTACAATACATGTGAATTGTAGAAATATTGTACAGTACTGTATTTTCAGTCTTCAGTACTGACGGTTGTAGGAATATTGAAGAATTTGTATTTAGTGACGATAACTGTTTTGGCAAATATTATATTACTAGTGTTCAGTGATGACAAAGTGTTAAAGGAATATTGTGACGAGTGATGCAGTGCTAGCAAGGGCTTCTGGTATTCATAATGAGTATTCACATTTGGGAGAAATTTGTACCAATAACAAAATTATAATGTTAACATTTACAGTATGCTATAAATCTTATTCTTCATAGATAATTTACATTAAGGCAGTTACAATTATGTCAGGTACATAATTTTCTTAAATCTTATATCATAAAGAATTTTAGGCATCTTCATGAACATAGTTTTAAAATATACATATACACAGTTATGCGAGTTACAATACAGCTCAATTTATATAAAGATATACTGTATATAAATTCTTATTTACACTGTACATTCATAGACTCCTTCAATGGCGGGTACCTACAAACAATATATACTGTACATGAGTGAAGGCTTGTCTGCATGTTTCATGACACCAGCACAGAACCCAAGCTTAAGTACTCTACCTTTGGTAAATACATAGCTGTATCATTCACACATTACTTTTATTTCTTTTGACACCTGTTTAGTAATAACTAATAAGGAACACTTTTACACAATGCATTAAATTGCATTCCATTGTTATTAACATTTTCACATTTTTGTAGGATCATAAAATTATTAAGTCACTGACTGCATTTGGCTAGAATCAAACAAGTGAGGACTCTCCGATGATGACGGTGTCGCTACCCAAGTGTGGTGTGGAGAACCTGGTGGTGGTGGTGGTGGTGGAGAGCTGGGTGCCTGCTGATGGAAGACCATTGGTGTAACGTATTGCAGGAGCTCCTGGGTAGGTTGGCTCCCTGCGTGGGTGTCTGCTGGTGTCCTGCTTTTGAGACTCGCCATACGAGTGGTGTCTACTGGGCTCTGATGCAGATGCTGCCATATGTTTAAACTCACCCTCTGACTGGACATCATGTCCACCTGTTCCAGGGAAAAAATTACAAGAAACATACAGTACTATATTAGCTACTTTATTTAAACGCAAAGAACTGTACAAATTCTTAAATATTTGTTACAATATTTAAATGTATAAGTGATCCGAGTTGAACAAAGTTTGGTTGTAGCAGCCAAGTAGTACGTATCAACACCTTATCACACTTCAATTTATTCAACTTGGTTCACTATAAATCTTATACAATCATGAGGTGTGATTGAGGTATTGATACAAACCACTTGGCTGCTACAACCAAGCTTTATCAAACTCATTTCACTACATACCTGAAATAATACAAAAGCAAATACATAAGTTTAGTGTGATTTTCTTGAATATTTGAAACTGGAATGCATGGGGGTTATATGTAAAACCTGGACCAGCTGCAGTAGGGACCTCCAGATGTCCTGTGGAGTTAGTGGAATCACAGGTTGTATGACTTGTACTGTACATTCATCTGCCTCCTCAAATGTTATGATCCACAAGTAAGGTACATGGCTCGAGAGTACCCAAGTTGAGGGTTCGAATCCCTGCATTGCTCCAATTTATTTTCTCGCCAAAGCAAATGTAATAATTCAAAGGGTATAACAATTATTCTAATAATTAAAAACTTTCAAGCTTACAAGAAAACACACTATCAAAGTATCATAGAGTATTTAGAAATATTACAGTAATGATCACCAATACTGATAGAACCCAAGTGCTGGTAGTTCCATTGGTTGGTAACCTGCAGGGTGCTTACCAGAGAGAGCTGGCGATGGTCCCTGGGAGCCAGTGCAAAGTCTGGTAGAATATCCAGAGTCATTATGAGAGTCGTGCTCGGTGGACACCTCTAGGTTATTTCTCCCTGCACCTCTTACAGCCTCCAGGTGACCCTCAGCCAGGTACCCATCATACAGCCGCCTCACTGCCTGCTGGATTCTGTACCTGTAAGCCAAAGGAGACATCAGTCGTAGTTAAGATAAATGTGTTAAACTGAAATAAGCTTACTGTATACCTCAGCAAAATACAAGCTATGATCATATTATATATAAGCTACTGGATTTGTTTTAATATTTCCAGTAAGACACAAGTACAGTACAGTACTGAAAAATACAAAAAGAAAACATTTCACAACTTGCAATCAATTTACCTGTCCATGTCTAAGTATGCTGTTGCATCAGAGTCCTCTTGTGATTGTGCCAGATGAGCGTGGTATGTCTCTGCAGTTTGACCTTCTTCTGGAGTAGAAGGGTATTTTGCATATTGTGAGTAAGTCTCATACCCTGGCTTACTCATCTTAGGTTCTGCAGGGGCACTGGCTATGTGAGGTGGATGAACTAATGGGTTGCGTCCCCGTAGGTCTCCATGCATATATGGGTTAGTATTACGGTAGTCATAGCGACTGTAGCCACTCCATCCTTGTGGCTGGTGGACCTGGCTTACATCACCATTGTCCCCATCATCTGCCTCCTCAGAACGTCCGTATGTCTTTGGTATGGCGCCATTTTCAGCTTGAGATTGAGAGACTCTGAGATTGTCGACTGCTTGGTTGAGGTCTGTATGGTGCAAGGGTGAAGGTCTGCCATGGGGAGCATCAGGTTGTGATATATCAGTATGGCATAGAAGGGATGATGGTTGAGCAGGGGAGTATCGACTCATCCTGGTGACCATTGGGGAGCCGTGAATAGAAGATCCACTTATTCCTCTGCTACTTCTGCTTCCTCGCCTACCAGCTGACATATCGCTGCTCACAGAGTCATTTAACATATCTCTATTGGGTGGTATTCTCGTAGGACTCTGCTCTCGAACTCTATCAGTTGAGATTCGCTTGTCTAGTGGGTTCTGGGAATCGCATAATACCTTGCGAGCATCTAATGAGTGACTGCGACCTGCAGGCCCTCTGGGGTTGTGTGCAAAGCCTCGGCTCTCAGCCGAGAGGCTCCTAGAAGGATGGTCGGTTGGCGAGGGGCAGCGGAGGACTCCTGGCACCAGGGAGGGAATAGGTTTGGGGGAATCATATATGACTATGTCAGCTTCATCCTGAATGTTTTGTGGGATGTTATACATAGAGGTCGGATGATCGAGTACTCTCAATCCTTTGTAAACGGATTCACGGTCGCTCTCTCCATCTTCTCGGTACTCCGACACTGCTTCCTCTGACCGTGATCTGGGAAATATAAATTCAGAAACTTGCACATTTTCTTGCATGCTGGCTCAAATATATATACCTTTCATCTCACTATCCTTATTAGTGGAATTTTCTGCCCGATGGCATTTGCTTTTCTAATCCCTTTATATATTAAATGATCAAGCTTTGTACGATCAATTATCAAAAACTAACATCAAATTAAAAACTTCCTACCATATATCAACAGTAGCCCCAATAAAGATGAGGACATGGGAAAGCATGAGCAAAGTCTGACTCACCTGGTAAGAGGAAACAATCCTGTGAGTGGATCCCTGGCTCTCCTGACGGAGCCCCTGAAGATGCAGGTCCTGGGGTTGACTGTGGGTGGATGCACTGTGTTTCGGGCTGCCAGTCGTCGCTCCATCCACTGCTGTAGTTGTGTTACCCGAGCATCTGCCTGCAACTCCCGCATGGTTGTGGTCCGTTCTGTACGCTGTCGACACTCCTCTTTCTCCTCTGCAAGCTGTTGAAGCAAGCAGGTACAGTATTAGTGCTATATAACATTATTATTGTATTTACAACATATATAAAAGAATATGTTACAGTGGTTATTTAGTAGGTACATTAATCATGCAATGTATTAAAGCCAATAATTATGCACATGGCTTCAATAACTTAAAATTATTTAGTAAATTTAGTTTTACATTTATTGGGGTACCACTTAAAATAACTCTGAATTCCATAAGGAAATATAACATATGATCATAGGATATTGTCAGTAACAAAATCAGAAACTTAAAAAAACATGGTCAACTCTAACAAGACTAACAAGGCTACAAGTATCTTTGGCAGTTCATCTTGTACAAAGATCTAGATGACATGAAATGTAAAGCGTGTGAACAAAGATAGTAGAGAATTACCTCATACTGAGTGAATGTTGAGCCAGTTAGAAATAGGTTTAAACTTACATTGCAATAAAATTATTTGCCATTTCATGCAAATCGAAACAAATCTTGAAATAGTGGCACATTATCCATGCTGTACGGGGTATTTCACCTCAAGTAGATAAAGTTAAATAAATGTGATGAAAGTATATGCTGTGTAGACTGAAATCATAAACAAAACACTTATATTATTCTATAATATCAAATATTGAAAACTATGTTAAGTACTACCAAGATGGCATACCTCCAGTTAACATATCATAAGGGAGATATCACATTATCGTCATCTTCTCCAATTGATTGATTGATAAAGATTAAGCCACCCAAGAGGTGGCACGGGCATGAATAGCCCGTAAGTGGTGGCCTTTTTTAACCATTACCAGTATCAATAGATGATACTGGAGATCTGTGGAGGTGCGACTGCATCCTGCGTGACGGGAGATGTCTCCCGTCATCTTCTCCAACTACTTGAGCTGGACGGTAGAGCGACGGTCTCGCTTTATGCAGGTCGCCATTCAATCCCCGACCTTTATTATTATCATTCATAAATATACAATGCACATGTGCTTGGTTGACTAACAGAATATTGATATTAATATGTAATATTACATGTGTCGACATTGTGTTCATCAACTATGTCCACTGACAGTTGCACAAATATATGATCCTGATAATAAATATAAAAACATTTACGAATAACTTTTCTAATAATTATAACAAATTAATTAAAGATAATTTAATAGTGTAGACTCCACTTCGATTTAGTTATGAGAAGGAAAATGAAGGTTAAAGTTGGCATTTAAAATTTTTCTATACCCCACTAGTCTACTTATCAATACCCCATGAACCTACTGGTAAAAACTCACTATTCAGCAAACTCACAGCTGGTCAGTACCAAAACCTACCCACTACCTAAAGCTAATAACACTTACAGCTGGTCGAAGTTAGTGCAGGTTAAAACCCGCAATGGTATGCCGACCACTCATAACTACTGGTCACTCATAACTGCAGACCACAAGTAACTATAGGTCATTGATAACTATAGGCTACTCATAACTCACCTTCTGTTTGACGTTGTTGCTCAGGTGCTGAATGTGAGACTTGGTACGGTGTTCAAGGTTGGTGATCTTGGCATCGAGTTTGTCGTGGGCAGCGTCAATGTGGTCCATGAGGGCGACTTTGTCTTTCTCCAGCTTATCCTCGACGTTCTTGAAAAGGGCGCGCAGTAGCAGGTGTAGCCTATGCCCACGGGGCCCTGAGGGTGACATAAGCAAATTATCTTGGTCCAGCTATGCCCAAAACGCCGTGCGTATTAGTGGCTTTATGACAGAGCTAGTATAGTATATACTAGCTCTGTCTAGAAATCCAACATTCTGTTTGGAACTCATTTTGCATGTATGTACTTTTACCTGAATAAACATTACTATTATTATTATTAATATTATTATTATTATATTTATTATTATCAAGAGAAAATGCCAAGCCATTACGACTACTGTATAGGGTACATGGAAGTGATATGAGGACAACAGAAGGGATTAGAACAGGATAGGAGAAGGGTATGAGGATATTAGAAGGGATATGAGGACATTAGAAGGGATATGAGGACATTAGAAAGGATATGAGGACATTAGAAGGGATATGAGGACATTAGAAGGGATATGAGGACATTAGAAGGGATATGAAGACGGAATGGGAGAATGGTGTCCAGCCAAATGGACCAAAGGAATTAACACCAATCTGCAATGAATGAAGCCGTTGCTGTATTGATCAGTCTAAGCTGAAGGAAAGCACGTGGACCTGAAAAACACACAGGGACCACAAGCCAGAGCAATGAATGTAATTGGGGCAGTTGATGTTGAAAAGGAATGGGAGGAAAAATGAGAAAATATGTATTGGTCTGTGAATAATGAGAGCAGTTAAAAGTCAAAATAAATGGGTAGAAGGGGAAGGTGAACATGAATGTGCAAATAAGTGGGAAGTGTGTTACAGTAACCGTATTGAGATCTATGAGGTTATATTTTAATTTATCTACACTCACAAGCTACATTAAGTAAATACTTGTGATTTTTCTACATTACAGCTAAAGAAAAACTTAAGCTAAAGAGCCACATCCTTCCCCTTTGAGACCACCAGCACAAGACTCACCTTCTTGATGTTGCCAGCGAGGTCGATGAAGTATTGCTCGCCCTTGGAGAGCGGGTCCTTGGGCAGGGAGTCGATGTTAGGAGTGGCGAGCTCCTGGGGTGTGGCCGGAGGGAAGTACTGACACCCATACGGCGACCACTGCACCTGCTTCCCTCGACGCTTCTCCTTGTGGTCAGACTTGTGCTGCAGACAGAACAAAACCAGTTATGGTGCACAAGGGGTATATGTTGTTGCCGTGCTGTGTCTGGGCCGGTCTCTGGGTGGGTATAACAGCTTCTAGGTCATTACTGGTACTGCATATGTCATGTAACCTGACGAGTCACATCTTAGACTATCTTTATCCCAGTAAGGTATATTGGGATCCCTGATATTTCTACCACTCATGCAAGACTTGGAAACAAGAAGAAAAAACAAATATAACCAACCAATCACCAAAGATGAGTACAATAAAGAAAACAATGTAACTAGAAGAAGCATGATGACCTTACTTTCTTCTTCTCCTTGGCCCTGGTGCTGCTGTCTTTACTTGAGGTGCCGCTGTCATTTGTCTTTCCTCTTTTCTTGTCTCCCTTGCCTGCCCCCTTCCCTACCGCTGCTGCGCCCTTGTTCTTCGCCTCCTTAGCCTCCTTCTTCTTCTGCTCCTGCTCCGGCGGAGGCGCTCCTCTGGGGACACCACTGGAGGGGGGTTCCTGAGGATCTCCAGGATCTGGTCGAACTCCTTGCGTCTGGCGATGTCTCCAGGTGCCTCGTTTTGCTGCCGGGAATGGATGATGTTATCGTCATTGCTGTGACCACAACTACTGCGCCATCTACCCCTTTGACTTTTTTGCCATTTACAATATTGTTATTAATGGGATTGTCATTAATAACTTTATTGTAACTAATATTGATAATAATATGTTTAATAAGATATTAATGGGTTTAATATTATTGTATTTAAAAACATAAAAAACACAAGAATTAAGGAAACTGCAAAGGCCTACTGGCCCTTAGGTGGCAGCTCCTATTTACATCCTGTATGTTACCCGGTAATTTTTTCACAAATCAACAACCCTCTTTCAAAACCCGTTACCGAGGTTTTCCTAAATCTAAACTTATTAAATTTAAATAATTGTTTCGTGCTCTATTTTGTGTTTATTTATTTAATACCTTATTAATATCCAATCTGTTATTCCCATTCATCCATTTGTACACTTTAATCATGTCACTTTTCCCGTTGCCTTTCTAGAGAATGTAAATAACGTGTTTTCAATCTCTCATATGGAAGGTTTCTAATTTATGAGATCAATTGTCATCCTACACTGGGCTCGTTCTAATGAATTTATTTATATTCTATAATGTGCGGACCAAAACTGACCTGCATAATCTAAACCTGGCCTAACAAGAGCACTATATAATTGAAGATTAACATTAAGTGTTTTATTGCTAACACTTTGCTACTGTTAACATTTGCTAGAAATATGCTAACGCTTCTATAGATTTAATGTTGATATTAGAATTATTAATATTGATACTAATTACAGCATGTCCTTATTGCTATAGTGTATTTGTTGTAGCTTAGGTGTTCTCACCTTGTTCTTGACGGTTTGGTCAGCACCAGACTCCAGCAGGATCTTGGTCAGCTTCCTCCTGCCCATGGCTGCTGCGATGTGTAGAGCCGTGTCCCCGTTCTGTCAACGACAACCACACACCAAGGTTAGTACCTCATACTAGCACACACCAAGGTCAGTGCCTCCCACAACCCCACACACTAAGCTTAGTACCTCACCTGACGTGTTCCCTGAAGCCCATACCAAAAGGATTAGAGTAGCAGCATATACTCGGTTGGCCAACAAGCCCTGTCTTTAGAAACTTGTGTAAGGAATCATTCAGGATCTTGAATACCACATGTGTCAGACCAATCCTGGATATTCAGCTCGAGCGTGGAGTCCGTACCAAGACAAGCACAAGACGAAGTTAGAGAGAGGTCAGACTAATACCAGTGCCCAAGCTGAGTATTGAGTATAGGCTATGAGGAAAGACTACTTGAATTAAACCACACGTGTCACTAGAAGATAGAAGAGTTAGGGGAGAGACGATTACCCTCTACAAGATTCTCAGGAGAATTAAAAGGGTTGAAAATTATTTAATATGGATGGTACATGAGCAATGGGATACTGGTGGAAACTTAGTACCCAAATGAGCCAGAAACATCAGGAAAAACTTTTCAGTGTCAGAGTAGGAACCAAATGGAACGCATTAGGAAATTATGTAGTGGCGGCAGACGTCATACAGAGTTATAAATGTATAAAAGATATAGCCCAATAGAACTCAGGACCCTGTACACCAGCCGATTAATGATTGAGAGGCGGGACCAAAGAGCTGAAGCTCAACACCCCAACTAGGTGATTATACAATCACAAGCCAGGTTATGTGCCTCTCACAACTTCACGCCAAGCTCAGTGCCTCTCACAACCACACGCCAAGCTCAGTGCCTCTCACAACCACACGCCAAGCTCAGTGCCTCTCACAACCACACGCCAAGCTCAGTGCCTCTCACAACCACACGCCAAGCTCAGTGCCTCTCACAACCACACGCCAAGCTCAGTGCCTCTCACAACCACAGATACCGTATGTAAGATAGGGTTAGATTAGCGCATAATATAGTGAAAGGAGAGCAGAGTTTGGAACATATCTGGTTTTAGAGAGTATACCAACCGTTTCTGAGACTTTCTTGGTTATGTATTGTATGTGGGTGCTGAAGTTGAGTCTCTGTCTATGTATAGACCAGGGAACTTTCCATCATTTTTATTGCTGATGTTAACATTGTCTGTCTGAAGCTGAATTGCATTTGTTGATTTGCTTCCAAATAATATGCAGTAGGTCTTTTCTATGTATGGTGTGAGTTTGTTGGTTGACATCCATAAGTGGACTCTTTTTAATTCGCTATTTACAACATTAATTAGTATGTGTGGGTTGGGGTCTAAATACATGAGAGTTGTATTGTCAGCAAATAATATAGGCTGAAGAATGTTAGACACATTAGGTAGATCATTGATGTATATAAGAAATAGGAGAGGTCCTAGGATGCTACCCTGTGTCACTCCTATGGTTAATGGTAGAGTGGAAGAGGTTATATCATTGATGGCTACATATTGGTGTAGATAGACCCTATCCGCTAAGATAGGATCGAACATAGTTCAGGGCAAGGCCATGGAATTCATAATGGTAGCATTTAAAGAGGTAGTTATGGTTAACAGTATCAAACGCCTTTCTCAAGTCAATGTTGAGTCCAATCGGGCACTCATTTTTGTCAAGGGCTGTGTAGATTACATCAAGCAGACAATAATTGCATCGTTGGTACTCTTTTGGGAGCGGAAGCCAAACTGACAGGGACTTAGTATATTGAATTTTACGAGGTAGGAGTAGAGCTGTTTGTAAATAATTTTTTCAAATACTTTTGATAATATAGGTAGATTTGATATTGGTCTGTAATTGTTTATGTCTGTCGTATTGCCTCATTTATGAACTGGCGTTTCTCGTGTTTTTTTAAGGATATCAGGGAAGGTATGACAATAGAGATTTGTTGAGCAGCAGAGCTATGGGTGGCGCAAGGGCATGGGAGGCACTCTTGTATACCATAGATGGTATTTCACTAATGTTTACAGCTTTTGTTTTTAGTGAGTGAATGATACAACCACACCAAGCTCAGTGTCTCACACATACACCCACACACCAAGCTCAGTGCCTCACACATACACCCACACGCCAAGCTCAGTGCCTCACACATACAGCCACACACCAAGCTCAGTGCCTCACATATACACCCACACACCAAGCTCAGTGCCTCACACATACACCCACACGCCAAGCTCAGTGCCTCACACATACAGCCACACACCAAGCTCAGTGCCTCACACGTACAGCCACACACCAAGCTCAGTGCCTCACACATACAGCCACACACCAAGCTCAGTGCCTCACACATACAACCACACGCCAAGCTCAGTGCCTCACACGTACAGCCACACACCAAGCTCAGTGCCTCACACATACAGCCACACACCAAGCTCAGTGCCTCACATATACACCCACACGCCAAGCTCAGTACCTCACACATACACCCACACGCCAAGCTCAGTGCCTCACACATACAGACAGACACCAAGCTCAATGCCTCACACATACAGCCACACGCCAAGCTCAGTGCCCCACACATACAGACACACACCAAGCTCAGTGCCTCACACATACAGCCACACACCAAGCTCAGTGCCCGACACATACAAGGACGCGTGTATAGCGTGGTTAACCTTACCTTGTTCATCTCCCCGACCTGGGTCCTGGCGGAGAGGAGGATGCGGGTGACTCCAGCGTGGCCGTAGCGGGCAGCGGTGTGTAGAGGGGTGTCCCCATACTGCAACACCACACACACATATTACACACATATTACCAAACACCCGTCCCTCCCCCTCCCCCGTAATGTATACATGCAGCTTAACACTGCAAGCTATTGAATAATAACCCTCAAGAAATAAAATTACTCCAAAAGACACCGACATGATTCTAAACCAGCGATAAGGTGATCCGACTCAAGACCCCCAAAACCGAAACAAGTCTTAAATACCCACTAATGAGCCTACCAGCCTTCAGGAGGTGAAGGATACTCACGTTATTCTTTATGTCTGGCCTGCACCCTGCCAGGAGCAGTACCCGGCAGGTCTGGTTGTGACCATTCTGGCAGGCGAGGTGGAGGGGCGCGAACCCTCCCTTGTTCTTGATGTAGACGTTCGCCTTGGCCCTCACCAGCGCCTCCGCCGTCTGGCTGTAGCCTTTCCAGGCGGCCTCGTGCAGCGCCGTGTTCCCGTGCTGAAGATATGAACAGCGGGTAATGCCTTCGTGCGGCTAGGGTGGATAGGCTACTAGAAACAGACAAGTTTAAGACCGCGCACACACACACACACACACACACACACACACACACACACACACACACACACACACACACACACACACACAAACACACACACACACACACACACACACACACACACCAATGGAATGCATTAGGAAGCGATGTGGTGGAGGCTGACTCCATACACAGTTTCAAGTGTAGATATGATAGAGCCCAATAGGCTCAGGAAACTGTACACCTGTTGATTGACGGTTGAGAGGCGGGACCAAAGAGCCAGAGCTCAACCCCCGCAAGCACAACTAGGTGAGTACAACTAGGTGAGTACACACACACACACACACACACACACACACACACACACACACACACACACACACACACACACACACACACACACACACACTCAGTAGTTTCAAAGCGTTATATGACAAAGAGTGCTGGGATGACGGGACACCACGAACTACACTTAGGTAATTACACATACACAAATACCAGTTGAAAGGCGGGACCAAAGAGCCAGAGCTCAATCCTTGCAACCACAACCAGGGGAGGACACACATCAAAGAAATTAGGGTAAATTAATTAATGTTATTAATTACTCATTACAGTTTTTATCACCTAAATATACGCAAATAATATTAACCCATAAGAGTTAATTCAGGTTTTTTATAGAGTACATAAAAGCGAGTATGATTATCCAACACTCTTCCCTTAACTAACCTGGTCATCCTGATGGTCGACGTTTGCGTTGTGTTTTATAAGCTGACGGACGATGTCGATGTGGCCCTCGCACGACGCCCGCTGCAGTGCAGTATACCCACACTGGAAGAGAAGAAAACGGATTAAAAATTGTAAGAAAACTTCCAAATATAAATGTATTTTGTGGGTAACTAATTTATTTTCAGCGCACAGCCAGCGTAAATATACGTGATTTATCTGATTTACACCAAACCAAATTTTGGTGATTTACACCAAAATTTACACCAGATTTATCTGATTTGGACTATACACCAAAGAGCAAGAAGAATGGATCACACGTCACCCAGACCTCTTGCCCCACCCATAGTGATGAATGTAACCAATCGCCGCTGACACAGCTCAATGTACCCAGAACCTCGCTCCGTAATTAAAGATGATGTACTGTGAACGGCCAGTGTATTACCGGAGCCCCAGCGTGGCCCAACCCCACGACGGTCCTGCAGTACCATCCCAGCGTGGCCCAACCCCACGACGGTCCTGCAGTACCATCCCAGCGTGGCCCAACCCCACGACGGTCCTGCAGTACCATCCCAGCGTGGCCCAACCCCACGACGGTCCTGCAGTACCATCCCAGCGTGGCCCAACCCCACGACGGTCCTGCAGTACCATCCCAGCGTGGCCCAACCCCACGACGGTCCTGCAGTACCATCCCAGCGTGGCCCAACCCCACGAGGGGCCTGGTGTGGTACAGGGGAGGTGGTGCCATAAACACAAGTACGGTGACTGATGGCCATCTGGCTTCACCCGGGACTATTGTGCTCCTCTGATGATGGAGGAGGGAAACAGAAAAAACACTGAAGGAATTAGAATATTCCTTTGTAAGGTGTGCACTAATTTACTCTGTGGTGTGATTTACTGTGGCAGTTACAAGCATGAATGTTAAGGCCCGCAGTCATTTCTTGCATTGAACTGTACCGCAGAATGTCTGTAATTTTGACAGTGTGAGCGTGCAAGAGTTCGTTCGTGTGTGTGTGTGTGTGTGTGTGTGTATGTGTATGTTTATGTGTATGTGTGTGTGTGTGTGTGTGTGTGTGTGTGTGGTGTGTGTGTGTGTGTGTGTGTGTGTGTGTGGTGTGTGTGTTGTGTGTGTATTCACTTAGTTGTGCTTACGGGGTCTGGTCTTTCGGACCCGCCTCTCAACTGTCAATCAATCAACTGTTACTAATTTTTCTCACTCACACACACACACACACACAC
>WNGS01167840.1:3121269-3139765 GCA_020271785.1 Procambarus virginalis | reverse complement strand
AAGCCTGAATGGTCCCCAGGACTAGATACAACTGAAAACTCACACCCCAGAAGTGACTCGAACCCATACTCCCAGGAGCAAAGCAACTGGTAACTACAGGGCGCCTTAATCCGCTTGACCATCACGACCGGACATAAGGAAGTGATAGCCTGAGCTATATGAACCACTTCCCCGCCGGCACCTGGATGGTATCTTGGGCATAGCATTTTATCAAATCACCTCATTTTTTGGGCAACACGTGAGGAACACAAATGCAAACAAGCCTGAATGGTCCCCAGGACTAGATACAACTGAAAACTCACACCCCAGAAGTGACTCGAACCCATACTCCCAGGAGCAAAGCAACTGGTATGTACAGGGCGCCTTAATCCACTTGACCATCACGACCGGACATAAGGAAGTGATAGCCTGAGCTATATGAACCACTTCCCCGCCGGCACCTGGATGGTTATCTTGGGCATAGCATTTTATCAAATCACCTCATTTTTTGGGGCAACACGTGAGGAACACAAATGCAAAAAGCCTGAATGGTCCCCAGGACTAGATACAACTGAAAACTCACACCCCAGAAGTGACTCGAACCCATACTCCCAGGAGCAACGCAACTGGTAACTACAGGGCGCCTTAATCCGCTTGACCATCACGACCGGACATAAGGAAGTGATAGCCTGAGCTATATGAACCACTTCCCCGCCGGCACCTGGATGGTTATCTTGGGCATAGCATTTTATCAAATCACCTCATTTTTTGGGGCAACACGTGAGGAACACAAATGCAAACAAGCCTGAATGGTCCCCAGGACTAGATACAACTGAAAACTCACACCCCAGAAGTGACTCGAACCCATACTCCCAGGAGCAAGCAACTGGTAACTACAGGGCGCCTTAATCCGCTTGACCATCACGACCGGACATTTGATTTGATAACAATTGATAAAATGGTGATTTGATAAAATGCTATGCCCAAGATAACCATCCAGGTGCCGGCGGGGAAGTGGTTCATATAGCTCAGGCTATCACTTCCTTATGTCCGGTCGTGATGGTCAAGTGGATTAAGGCGCCCTGTAGTTACCAGTTGCTTTGCTCCTGGGAGTATGGGTTCGAGTCACTTCTGGGGTGTGAGTTTTCAGTTGTATCTAGTCCTGGGGACCATTCAGGCTTGTTTGCATTTGTGTTCCTCACGTGTTGCCCCAAAAAATGAGGTGATTTGATAAAATGCTATGCCCAAGATAACCATCCAGGTGCCGGCGGGGAAGTGGTTCATATAGCTCAGGCTATCACTTCCTTATGTCCGGTCGTGATGGTCAAGCGGATTAAGGCGCCCTGTAGTTACCAGTTGCTTTGCTCCTGGGAGTATGGGTTCGAGTCACTTCTGGGGTGTGAGTTTTCAGTTGTATCTAGTCCTGGGGACCATTCAGGCTTGTTTGCATTTGTGTTCCTCACGTGTTGCCCCAAAAAATGAGGTGATTTGATAAAATGCTATGCCCAAGATAACCATCCAGGTGCCGGCGGGGAAGTGGTTCATATAGCTCAGGCTATCACTTCCTTATGTCCGGTCGTGATGGTCAAGCGGATTAAGGCGCCCTGTATTACCAGTTGCTTTGCTCCTGGGAGTATGGGTTCGAGTCACTTCTGGGTGTGAGTTTTCAGTTGTATCTAGTCCTGGGGACCATTCAGGCTTGTTTGCATTTGTGTTCCTCACGTGTTGCCCCAAAAAATGAGGTGATTTGATAAAATGCTATGCCCAAGATAACCATCCAGGTGCCGGCGGGGAAGTGGTTCATATAGCTCAGGCTATCACTTCCTTATGTCCGGTCGTGATGGTCAAGCGGATTAAGGCGCCCTGTAGTTACCAGTTGCTTTGCTCCTGGGAGTATGGGTTCGAGTCACTTCTGGGGTGTGAGTTTTCAGTTATATATATATATATATATATATATATATATATATATATATATATATATATATATATAATTTTTTATATACACATATATATATGTTTTATTTAAACTTTGTTACAAGAAGGGAGTTACATATAGGGTACAAAGATGATTATCATAAGTTGTCGAGTTCCTCCAGCTCCTCAGATGGCGGGCAGGAACCTTGGATGCAGTGTGCATTTCCCCTCTGTATCGCCACGCTGAGATGCTGGAAAAGGAAGCTGGCAGCTCTAGGGTCCCTTGTTGTTTCAATGAGCCTAGAACCCAGTAACTTAAAAAAAACTGGTAGCATTTTTACCCCAGGTGCCGAGTGTCTCAGAAGCAATGGGGACAAAGCTGTAGTAGTGATCCAATTCTCTGTACTTACGCAGAGCCACCTAGTTGTGCAACACTGAGGTCAATGTAGGTGTTAGCCAGGGTTGATACGCACGTGTAGTCCCACATCAACTGCTTGCCATTCTTCCAGGGTTCACTGTGATACCATCTGGGCGACCGATAAGAGCATCAAAGTTACGGGGCGTGGAAGGTGAGGCTCCTCTTGATGATGTCGTTAACTTCACTGTGCCTCGAGTGCCATCCTCCTGTACTTTGGCAGAGTAGGCCATGGTGGCCGTACCCGTCAGCCACCACCTCGCCGCAAATACACCTATATCTGGTGTGGATTGGGGCAGCAAGGCGGAGGGCCACAGCAATTCGGAGGGCGTGTGGTGCGAGACGCGTGCCAATTGCCGACATTGGGGTTGCTAACAGGAAATCCCCTGCATGTGGGGCTGCTACTGCTGTGATGCGAGCAATGTCGTGTTGTGTTGTTGCAGCACCCAGGCACTCTGCAGCAACTTGGTCTACAATGGGGCTACAATATATATATATATATATATATATATATATATATATATATATATATATATATATATATATATATATATATTATAAACTGTTGTAAACATGAACACATCTACAATGTTTCCAATCCTTTTTCGAGAGAGTGAGGCGAGCAGGAGGAGCCTTGTGGATGTCATTCGATACTGGAAGACACCAGAGAATAGGCAGCATCATCTTCTTGGTGTGGAGGTTGATAGTAAGGAGAGCTTGGAGGCCAGGCAAGGTGAGGCGGGGGTCGGCATTCCTGCGGCTCCCCAGGTGATGCTGGTCCGGGGGGAGGGATGGGATGATATGTCTCCTCTCCCTGGTAACGAGAGATGCTCAACCTTCCCACAGCCACATCACATCTCAGACTCCAGCATCTCGTCTTGGTAACTCGAGTACCGCTTTTCTCGCATTATGGAGACGACAGGCAGTGTTCGGCTCAAGCTGATAGTTTGGATCTTAGCTTCCGCAAGGTCTTAATTAATTCTGGCCCACCTGTAGGCATGGGCTCGCTCGTCTTCTAACATAGAGGGCTGAAATGATTTAGAAGCATGAGTGGAATACAGGATAATATAGAGAATTCTCAAATGTGTACTTTTATGTTCACGAAGTATATATAACTTGGTTTTATATATACTCCTTACTATCTATGTTATATATACTTGGAAGTATATATAACCTAGCTTAGCTTAACTTAATGTAGCCTAGCGTACCCTAGCACCAGGAGGCCATGGGTGCAAGATAGAGCCACATATATGAGACAGAGGTCAGGAAGAACTTAGCACAAGAGTCACATACTGAGGGGGATGCAGTACGAGAAGAGAATGCAGAGGAGAATTCAATAAGCCTGTTCAAGAGAAAATGCGACGAGAATAGTGAAGAACTAGCTACCTAAATCCACTGCATTTAGTGACCATTAGCTACAAAGGTTGGGCTTGGGAGCTAATATTCAACCTTGCAATAACATTAAAGTACACATAAAAGCACTGTTAATCGTTAGTTCGCTCCATTTATCTCCACTGGCCAAGAAGGCTAAGTAGAGAAATAGAAACGATTGAACTCCAGCTAAATGAATCATGCAAAACCCAGGAGAGGCAGAGAGAGCAAAAGGCCATTAGTGAAATAGAAAGAAATCAGAAATATTTTTTTCTCCTATAGCAAAATCAATATAAAAAACCACATCTAGTATCGGGCCCCTGCACAGTTTCACATTCAATAATGTAAAGATTTTGAAGTATGTAAGTATTTGATGGAATCTGGTATATTAGAAGACATCCTAACCATTTATCCTAAATTTACTTGTCCATATTAACAAATGACGAAAGCTGCATTTACAAAATCGTAAATATAAATATATATATAATAGCTGATGTATTAGATTGTAACTTCAGGAAATATACATGTGCTGGAATCTACAATTTAGACCAATTGTCTTGTGTATGATCCTGTGTTGTGTGGCAGGGAATACGAGCAGCACCTCACTCTAATATGACCTAATTGAATTACTCTGACTAGGCAAAATTGTATATTTTGTCAGTAAAGATGTTGATAATGAATATATTTTCTTTTGAAGAACTGCACTGTGCATGGATTGAAAGACTGTATATGACACGCATATGTATATGTGTGTATATATATATATATATATATATATATATATATATATATATATATATATATATATATATATATATATATATATATATACCGTGGGATGACTTGGTCAGTGGAAGCCTGGTTTAACACATATATGAATAAGTTTGGGTGAATATATAGGAGATGCCTCGTATGGGTCAGTAGGCCTTTTGCCGTGTCCTCAGTTATGGTCTATGCCTCATCAGTCAAGGCTACGCCAACTTGGGCAAAGTTTATCTTCTGCCGCTGTGATTGGCTGTCTTGAATGTGTTTTATCCAACCCATCCTCCTGATATAATAGTACTTGTAATAAGTAATTAGTCAAGAGTGTATGTGACCAACCAGATCAACCAACCAGGTATCAACCAGACCAATATGTAGTGACGGGCCTGACGACTGAGTGGCCAGCACTCGGGATTCGTAGTCCTAAGGTTCTGGGTTCGATCCTCGGTGGAGGCGGAAACAAATGGGCAGTTTCTTTCACCCTGATACTCCTGTTTCCTAGCAGTAAATAGGTACCTGGGAGTTAGACAGCTGCTACGGGCTGCTTCCTGGGTGTGTGTAAAAGGAGGCCTCGTCGAGAACCGGGCCGCGAGGACGCTAAGCCCCGAAATCATCTCAAGATAATGGACCACCAGTAAACCACTTTCTGTACTATTAATTTGACGAAGTGCGAAAAAATAAAGCTAAAATCAAACTTAAATGTTCCTAGGCCTAGTATAGCTCTTATATGTACTATAGTAAGCCTTATGATAGCGTGAACTTGACCAAGGATTGTTAGGAAAGGTTAGGTTAGGACTTATATTTGTGCTGCAGTGAAAAAAGTTTCCGGTTTGTCCAAATAAAATAATTCAAAAAGGCATCATTCTGGTGGTCCATCACCACGTATTGGTATCGTCTACCTAACAGTTACTATACGTACTGTACTTTAATTTTAAGAGGATAGGCTGGTTTGTCCAGCGTGGAGTGAACGCTGGGAGGGGTGGGAGGGGAGCGTTGGGATGGGAGGGTGGAAGAGGTGGTGTCCGGATGGGAAATATTGCTGTAGTACACGAAAAGTTTAGCCTGTGTTCATAAGCGTGTGAATAGTAGTTATGCTAATACGATTGTCGTGTGTCATTATTTCTCTCTGTACATTACACATGCCACAACACACCACACACGCAGTTCAACAAACACATTACAGTACGCTACAAAATATAGAGTAAAATATTGTAACACTGCCGCGCACACAACCTAAATTTCCCTTGCAACACCTGCGTTAAAAATGCAACATAATAAAACTGTCTTCCCTCCCCAACCTCCATTACCCGCTCCCCCTCCCCCCCCCTCCCCCCTTAAGACACGACCCCTCGCGTCAAAAATATGATCTAGGATGCCCGCCATGCCACGATCGGCCTTGGATAAGACCCGGGATATATGCCCAAGTTTAAGGGGTTTCTAAATTTATTTTATCATGCACGCATTCCTGCAAGCGTGGTGTTGCACGTACTCACACATGGTCACACATGCATGCATACATACATACATACATACATACATACATACATACATACATACATACATACATACATACATACATACATACATACATACTGCATGTTCTACTCGTTGTTCAGTACCTACCTGGAGTCATGCATGCCCAAGTGTTGAAATTCATGCACCACACCAGACCCACCTTATATAAATATGTGCTGTACAAACCTGTGGGCCTTCTGCAGTTTTATTTCAGCTTGCATTCTCTAGAAAGACGAACATTAAAGGTATGTTTAATTAATGTATAAACGGGTCAAAGAGTATCTCAAACGGATATAAATAGGACTCTAAATATATCAACACAAAATAGTACACGAAACAATGGATATAAATTGGGCGAGTTTAGATTCGGTATAAAGACCGGGGTGAATACTGGTTTGGAAACAGGAATTGTTGATTAGTGGAACAAATTGCTGGTTAACATAATAGACGTGGGCTCGGTCTATTGTTTCAAGCGTAGGTGAGACATGAGCAAGTTCGGGTGGAAATAAATAGAAACTGCATCGTTACGGGCTAATAGGTCATCCATAGTTGACCTTTATTCTCATGTTCTTGTGTGTTCTGGTACATAGATGAATACAGATTCCGCTGCCATTATGGAATTTATCCTAAAATCTTCTGTGATCAACAAAGCAACCTCGCCCTTCACCGCTCTCATACCAAGTGTCATTTTCAAATGCCGCATATTGTCCAGAGGACAATATTTACATACTCAGATTTGGCACACACAAGATCAATTATTGTTAATAAACTTTTCCCCTAAAAAAATACAACATACAACATTAACACGAAATGAAATATAGATTACAGTGGAAACAATTATATATACGACAGATTATTGCCTCTGGGTATGGACTCAACCCACAAGTGTGGCATAAGCTTGTAGAGTCCAGGAAGGACCCACACGCACCCACTTGCCTTCCATATGTGGGTTGAGGTGATTGGTTTTCAGATATGTATTTGTGACGTATTCTCAGCACATGTTGCCGCCGCCACACACGTGTCTTCAAACACCTGCTGGATGAGCACACTGCAGAATACTAACTTGAGTGTGTGTGTGGGTGGCCGAGAACATGTAGGCTTTACTGGAAGTGAATATAAAGACGAATTTATTTCCAGCAGCAAAAGAAAATACAAGAAACATGAGGAATGGGGTTATTGTATTTACACACACAATATAATATTTACAATTGGTAAAAACACACACACACCACGGGGAGCTGGTGGCTGAGTGGCCAGCTCTCTACGCTCGTGGACCTAGGGACGGGGGTTCGATCCCCGCAGCCGGCGGTAACAGATGGATAGAATTCCTTCACTCTAATGCTCTGTTACCTAGAAGTAAATAGATACCTGGGAGTTAGACAGCTTGATTGATGATGGATGAAGATTAGTCCACCCAAGAGGTGGCACGGGCATGAATAGCCCGTAATTAGACAGCTGCTACGGGTTGCTTCCTGTGTACTCACCTAATTGTGCTTGCGGGGGTTGAGCTCTGGCTCTTTGGTCCCGCCTCTCAACTGTCAATCAACTGATGTACAGGTTCTGAGCCTACTGAGCTCTATCATATCTACATTTGAAACCGAGTAGGGAGTCAGCCTCCACCACATCAGTGCCTAATGCATTCCACCTGTTAACTACTCTGACACTGACAAAGTACTTTCTAACGTCCCTGTGGTCATTTGGGTACTCAGTTTCCACCTGTGTCCCTTGTTCGCGTACCACCGTGTTAAACAGTTTATCTTTATCTACCCTGTCAATTCCTCTGAGAATTTGTAGGTAGTGATCATGTCTCCCCTTACTCTTCTGTCTTCTAGGTCGTGAGGTGCATTTCTCGCAAACCTTTCTTCGTAACTCATGCTCTTAGTTCTGGGACTTGCCTAGTGGCATATCTCTGGAACTTTTTCAAGCTTCGCCTTATGCTTGACAAAGTAAGGGATCCATGCTGGGGCCGCATACTCCAGGATTGGGTCTATATATGTGGCATACAAGGTTCTGAATGATTGTGGTGTGTGTTACTCACCTAGTTGTACTCACCTAGTTGTGCTTGCGGGGGTTGAGCTCTGGCTCTTTGGTCCCGCCTCTCAACCGTCAATCAACAGGTGTACAGTTTCCTGAGTAAGGGCTCTAGCATATCTACACTTGAAACTGTGTATGGAGTCAGCCTCCACCACATCGCTTCCTAATGCATTCCATTTGTCAACCACTCTGACACTAAAAAAGTTCTTTCTAATATCTCTGNTGTTGCTTTAACCCTTCTCTTACGAGAACACCGTGAAACCCCGACACCTGATATCACCATCACCCTTAGCACTCTAGAAAATCACAGCAAGACTGAGCAGCTTCATAGACGAGTCGAGGTAAGATGAGAACTGGCAGCTGTAAGGAAGAGGTGCAGCTGAAAAGTGAAGAGATACAGGGAAGTTTATTATGACCCTGATCAGTCAGCCCGTCCTCCTAAGGTTACCCAACGTCAAGAAAATTGTCAAGTTAAAGTGTCCTCTCCTAACCCACCAGAGGACCCAAAACAGAAAACGAGACAGTACGTCACTTTCCCGAGCCGCTTCCATTTTCCTAGTATGACAGTTTTTGGCCTTATGTAACGCACACGAGCGAAAAGCGACGTTCTTTGAAGGAGGCCAGAGATCAGGTCTGTGGTCAGACCTGGTTCCAGAGTCACTCGTCTTCACTAAGACAACTGGAGGTTGTCACTAAGACAAGTGGAGGTTGTCTTTGTGAGCTGTCAACGGCCTCCCTCGACCCAACACGTACGAACGGCACAACTCGAGGAAACACCTGTCCGAGGAAATCAGTGATGCTTAACACAACCAAGGCGGCGAAAGAATTCTTGAACACCTTTCAAAATATATTAAAAACACGCACCACACAGACAAAACTTGTAAGTACTGCATTATTGACGAAAACTCAACTCCATATAGCCGTCTAGTCGACCACACGCGTGTGAGCAGACTACCGAGATTCAAGCTTTACAGAACAGTAAACAGAATTCACGCTCATGACAGAATATGCAAAAAAAAAAAAAAAACAGCTTTAGGGAAAGTTAAATGATTCTGTGCCAGCTCAGAACACAGCTACACTTGCGCCACATATTTTAAAGATAATAAATGTGCGAAAACTACAGACAGGACAACATAAGAGGGGGCCTGACAGCTGAGTGGACAGCGCTTCGGATTCGTAGTCCTGAAGCTCCGGGTTCGATCCCGTGGAGGCAAAATCAAAATGGCCATAATTTCTTTCACCCTGATGCCCCTGTTACCTAGCAGTAAATAGGTACCTGGGAGTTATACAGCTGCTACGGGCTACTTCCTAGGGGTGTGTAACAAAAATGAGGCCTGGTCGAGGACCGGGCCGCGGGCCGAAATCATCTCAAGATAACCTCAAGATAAGACACTAAGAAGAGCAGCGTCTACCATGTGACCAGAGAAGCCACAAGCTCCATGAATCACTGAACCTATAACCACTGAGATCGACAGGCCAGCAGGGTGTGCAATACGATATTAATGCTAAAAAGATCGAATACTATAAAAGCTGGAGTCATGAAGCAGCGTCCCTCTCCAGCAGTTGGTGGCTCAAGAGCTAGGATCCACTCGAGGGTAACTCAGTCTCTCAGTACTAGGTATATTCAGATCGCCTAATACATAATACTAAGATAAAATGTACATATGAAAATACTCTCGGGAAACCCATTCATGCAAGACCTCTTGACCTCCAAACGACATAAACCACTCTTCAAAAATAACAACACAGTAACAGCAAGCTATTAGAATATTCATGTATGCATGCATCTTCCACCTCCCCTACCTCCCTCCCTCTTGCCTACCTACCTCCCTCCCTCTTGCCTACCTACCTCCCTCCCTTTTGCCCCTACCTCCCTCCCTCTCTCCCACCTACCTACCTCCCTCCCTCTCTCCCACCTACCTACCTCCCTCTCTCCCACCTATTACCTCCTACCCTTCCATATATCTTCCCTACTTATGTCACCGAGTAATAATCCCCCCTCCCCCCCCCCCTACGCGACGAGGGCGTGCAGAGGTAATTAATTCGATGGTTTATCTCGCACAAGGACGCTATCGCGGCTCGCCCGTCACCCCATCCTGCCCACTTCCTGTCTCCCTGTCACCAGTTTGGCAAGCTCTGATTTTTTGGAGATGGTTCCCCGGAGCTTTGCCTACAATGCGTGTCGATTATTGGTCTTCCTGAAGCGTCAAGGGTGAGGCGCCTCTCAAGCAGCGCTCACTCTCTTACTCACGGTCCTCGGAGGGCACAGAATGTAAAACTAACGCAGATTTAAAGTTACCAACGTCAATTCAACGTTACTCTAGGAGCTTGTGGCCACTGAGTCTCGGACTAATTGAGCCAGAATGCAGAATCCACTCAGAACACTGTTAAAAATATATTAGTTTCTGTTCTAAGCAATTTACCTCTTTTTTTTACGAACGTAGATTAATAAATGTATTAATTTCGAGGTAATATATTTAGTTGGGGCAATATAAATATATTTAAATATTATATTTAGTTGGGGCAATAATTGTCATCCTGGTTATTATGACCACCGGCAGGACGCCTGTGGTCCGCATAGCTTCGTGTATTATGTCTTGGCTTAACCATTAATTAGACATACTTGTAAAGATGTGTAAAGCGTTATTAGCGTTGGAAGTTAGTGGAGATACGAGGATTATTGCATTGACGGAGTGGTATTGTGCTTGGGGGAACGCACGAGTGCCCTGCCCTCTGTTCATAACCAGTCAAGTGCGCAGCAGCTACCTTCACTTCTTTGCATTTTCTTTTCAAACTATTGAATGTGCTACCTTCTCTCGTAGCTCATGTGGCTCTTCAGTCTCCTCTCTTGTAGCCCGTGTGGGCTCTTCAGTCTCCTCTCTTGTAGCCCGTGTGGGCTCTTCAGTCTTCTCTCTTGTAGCCCCTGTGGCTCTTCAGTCTCCTCTCTTGAACCCCATGTGGCTCTTCAGTCTCCTCTCTTGTAGCTCATGTGGCTCTTCAGTCTCCTCTCTTGTAGCCCATGTGGGCTCTTCAGTCTCCTCTCTTGTAGCCCCTGTGGCTCTTCAGTCTCCTCTCTTGTAGCCCCTGTGGCTCTTCAGTCTCCTCTCTTGTAGCCCGTGTGGGCTCTTCAGTCTCCTCTCTTGTAGCCCATGTGGCTCTTCAGTCTCCTCTCTTGTAGCCCATGTGGGCTCTTCAGTCTCCTCTCTTGTAGCCCATTTGGCTCTTCAGTCTCCTCTCTTGTAGCCCGTGTGGGCTCTTCAGTCTCCTCTCTTGTAGCCCATGTGGGCTCTTCAGTCTCCTCTCTTGTAGCCCATGTGGCTCTTCAGTCTCCTCTCTTGTAGCCCGTGTGGGCTCTTCAGTTTCCTCTCTTGTAGCCCATGTGGCTCTTCAGTCTCCTCTCTGGTAGCCCGTGTGGGCTCTTCAGTCTCCTCTCTGGTAGCCCGTGTGGGCTCTTCAGTCTCCTCTCCCATATCATTTAGTAAGTTGGAAGTCATACTCTGGGAACAAATAATCTTGGTGTAGTATCTGCGGCTAATCTCGGGCTCTTGCTGCCATCCTCGGCCTCTTTGTCAAGTGTCGTCACCTGATAATGTTGTTGTGGAGTGTTATCACGGCCTCGCAGTTATGGTTCCTTGTGCCTGTCGCGGCACCCCGGGTCTCTCCGCTCTTGTGGAACAAGTCGTGGCGCAGTGGTCTACATGGTTGTTTTTATAGGGTGTGGGGGGAGGATGCGTCCGGACATACGCCAGTTTTTCGTGTGTTGTAGACGTTGTTCTGCTGATATTAGACGTGTTCTGCTGGTGCTATATGATGTTCTACTGATGTGTTCCTTTAGCGTCACATTTCGCATTGTATATGCTCCTAAATATTTTTTTCCTAGGTCGTTTAATCTGGAAGTTGCTTTCCTTGAATCTGTTATCGTATTTAGGATCTTTCCACTACTATTCTCATCCCCTTAACATTGCATTTGTTTAGATTGAAGTCTATTAGCCATCTTTCGACCACTCTTTATACTCTGACGACTGGCAGGAGGAAGGCACACCTGCGGCATGACTCTTTTGGTGGCGTTGTAGAGGACGGTGTTGTTGGAGAGGGAGGCTTAGGGGCAAAAGGGATTTGCTGGTTGGAGTTACAGTTGAGAACTATGTGTGTAGGAGAGTGGCATCGACGGTGGTGGTGGGGGGACACGCGGGGCTGTGTGTCCGTCAGCTTCCACACCTCACAGCCTGCAAGCTGCACCTGGGCACCCAGCGTGGCACCCACCACCAGCACAGGTCTGGCCACATACACCCACATGGTTGCTGCTGCTGAACTGTGACTTTGGGAGAGGGCCCTCGCCTCTCAACTTTAAATCGTTTGGTGTTAAAGTTCATGAATCTTTTTGTATTGTCCAGAGCAACATTTGAAGTGAGGGTGGAGTCTGCCTCTATGTCTCCCTGCATTGTTTCTGCTGCTCTCGTACTCGAGCTCTTTGTTTAGCAGTCCTTGTGGTGCAGTGGTAAGACACTCACCGGAGCTTCGCGAGCGCTTTTGCCTGGATTCGTATCCTGGCCGGGAAGGATTGACTGGCCGCCAGTCTTTAACTGTAGCCTCTGTTCACCCAGCAGTGAATGTGTACCTGGTTGTTAAACAATTTGGTGGGTCGTATTCCGGGGAAAATTAGGATTAAGGACTTGCCCGAAACACTACGCGTGCTGGTGGCTGTACAAGAATGTAACAACTCTTGTATATATAAATAAAAATAATAAAACAATAAAAGCATGTCTGTGTCTCGTTCGGGCATTTCGCTTTCACCTGTGCCACCTTGTTAGTGGGCATCCCCTGTACCTTGTCTGTGTACCTTGTACAGTGGCACTCCCCTTACGCTACACTAGTGACCTGAGGGTGTTTGTAATCTGAATTTAGAAATCGAAATACCGGGCAACATAATTCTCCACGTTAGGAATGTCATTTTTCCAGGAAGCTCGAGGGAATATTTAGCGTCTTTGTGTGTGTGTGTGTGTGTGTGTGTGTGTGTGTGTGTGTGTGTGTGTGTGTGTGTGTGTGTGTGTGTGTGTGATCTACGTCACATGAGACCACGGAAAGTAGATGAGGGCGTAGATATGGTGAGTAAGAGGAGCTGTCGGAGACACTAACGAGGCTGTAGATGTAAAATACTGAAATTCTTTAATGTTCTTGTTTCCGACATTTGCATAGTGGTAGACGCCAATTAAGGAATGGCAGTGGTAGATATCATTAACGTAGACGCCATTAAGGTTCTTAAGGTTTAAGGACCTTAAACCCTTACTAGGACTGTTTGATAGAGGTAAACAAATTGCAGTTAGGTGTTGATGTTGTTGTTATTACAGTTTGAGATTGATTTGGAGTCTATATTGAGCAAGCATAATACAGCTGCAGATGCTTTAAGCAGATGTCTCTTACGGAAGAGCTGAATGCTAGTATTCAAGTGATCATATGAGGAGATTTCATTCAGACAATTAGGAATGCAAACTTGTAGAGATGCCAAGTTAATTAAGTTAATGAATTATGTCAATGGGTGGAATGATAATCTACTAGTCTGAGTAGAGTGGAGGCTGACCTGAGTATTCACCAGGATGTATTCTTTTATAGAAATACGGTAGTGATTTCTGTGGAGTTTTGAAGAGCTGCATGAAGGCCATAATGGTATATATGCTATAAAAGCAGAAACTAGAAGTTGGGTTTTGTTGTCAAAAATGTACGAGAATATAGCTGAAGTAACTGAGATTTGTAATATGTGATGTAAGAATTTCCAGAAAACCCCGAAGCCCCAGTACTGTCTAGTTCAAGTACCTTTATTGAGATAATAAGATACATCTTCAAAAGAATAGAGTAGCTTAGGCTATTTCTACCCTCCTATACTTGAGGTCCCTCAAGCGGCTCACACGTCCAGTCAGTACACAGCCACAAATCACACTACAAAGAATCACATTTTTACATTGCACACTAAAATAGTAAACACTACATTATGTGTCACACTCTTGGGACAACGTGGGTGTAGCTCCTGAGTGTTCTGTCTACCCAGCACTGTCCTTGCCATGCACTGGCAAAGCCTGGGCTAAACTTCATATACAGTACATTATGCTGGGCCTATAGTTAATAAGTATTATTTATCCATTCATACATTAATTTTTTGTACGTTCGTATATGTAATTTTGCATTTGTAACAAGTGAATTGTTAAGGAAATCATTCTGTAAGTTTAGAATCTCGAAGATCCAGGGAATGCGAAGTTGCCAACTAGGATTTTTTTTTTTTTTGCCAACTAGGAATACCAGGGTGGTACTAAAGGAGTAACGCCAGCAGGTGGTGGTGGTGGTGGTGTGGTCGAGCAAGGCTCAGCAATGAGGAAGGAGGCTAAGGCTAACTCTATGGAAACAGAAGCTAGTGATTCAGAGGAAGGGTTCTCGGTAACGGGGCATCCCACAGTGAGAAAATCAGGGTCATACGACCCCTTAACCGGTAGGAGATAGATTTTTTGTTTAAAAAGGGAGGAATGTTAGGATTGAGTGTGATTTGTAGGATTAAGTATTACCTAGGTTAGGTTTTACTATTAGGATTAGATGCTTTTTTTATTGTTTTTTATTTACGGTATTACACGTGGAAAATAGTAGAGGGACTGGTCCCAAACCTGCACACAGAAATAACATCACATGAGACCAGGAGGCATGGCAGGATGTGCAGAATACCCCCGTTGAAAAGCAGAGGTGCAATAGGTACTCTGAGAGAGAACTCTATCAACATCAGAGGCCCGAGACTGTTCAACACGCTTCCCACACATAAGGGACATAACTGGCCGACCCTCACAGTGTTCAAGAGAGAGAACTGGATAAGCTCCTCCAAAAGATACCTGATCAACCAGGCTGTGATTCGTACGTCAGGCTGCGAGAAGCCGCGTCCAATAGCCTGGTTGATCAGTCCAGCAACCAGGAGGCCTGGTCGACGACCGGGCCGCGGGGACGCTGAGCCCCGGAAGCACCTCAAGGTAACCTCAAGGTATGTTGTATGCTGTCTCCGTCTGTCTGTCGTCCACATTGACCAGGCTCTCGCGGACAGGGGCATAACTGGCCCGCCTCTCACAGTGTTCAAGACAGAACCCGACAAACACCTCCAAAGAATACCTGATCAACCAGACTGTGATTCATTCCCCAGGCTGCGAGCAGCCGCGTTCAACAGCCTGGTTGACTAGAGTCATGAAACGATCAACCGGAGGCCTGGCCGGAGACCGGGCCGCGGGTCCTTTGACCCCCCGGAACTTCCTCAAACAGGTAGACACGGCCTCCTGGGGCAGTGTTAGTGTTGACGCCTCGTTGTGCACGCCAGTTACCTCCCGCTAATCCTCGACGACCTGGATAACATGGGGATTATGATCGGCTTAAGGAGCACTTACACGCCCTGGTGGATCAGTCTTGCTCGCCTCCTGTACTGTGGAGGCGACTGTGGCTCGGGGCGGAAGGGTCCCAGTTACTACGGGCCCAGTTTATGACCCCAATATCTCACAGTTGGTTTGCTGTGTCCTTTTGTTGTTAGTTGTGCCCTTGTTTGTTCTTATCTCTACGGGAATGAGCTCCAGCTCTCGGGCCAGCCTGGCTCCTCGTAGCTATCTGGTCCAGCGACTTGGGGGAATCTCTGTTGTGTTGTCATATCTGCTCTTGAAGCTGTGGATGTAGTTGGCTTCCGCCTCCTCCTTCCTCGGCTCATTCCACTTTCTCAGTACTCGTACTCTGAAGGACCTCATCTCTCTATCTCTTCCCTGTGTCCGTTATTTGTGTCCACAGCTTCCGTCTGTGGTCCCTCGCAATGTTCCCGTCCATACGAGAGTGTTTGTTCACCCTGTCTATATTCCTCAGTATCGTGTACGTTTGGATCAGGTCTCCTGTGGTTCTTCTTTTGTCTTGTCATGTGAGGGCAGTTGCCATGAGCTGTCCTCATGCTTCAGTCCTTTCAATTCCAGTGCTGCTGTTAGGGAGGGGGAGGGTTTACTCTTTAGTCTTTTTCGGTTTTCATTAGTTTTCTATATTTTACAAGGTGAGGGTTCCATGCCAGTACTGCGTACTCCAAAGCACGCTTCTCACAAAATGGCCTATTGTGCTCCAAACCTGTACTTAGCTTATCGAGGGTTCCTTAAGGCATCTACTGACCTTCCACAAGGTGCAACCCACAACAGCTGCGTGGTTACTGGACTGGTCAACTGGACTGCTGAACCACCTTGTGGTGGTTTCGAGGATCTATGTCCCCGCGGCCCGGTCTCTGATCAGGCCTCCTGCTTGTTCGTCTGGTCAGCCATACTAACCCTTACCATAAAGGTTTGACTAGAGAGATCTCTGTAGTTTACGGTTGGGTTAGATTTTACTACAAAGTTTGTAGGAATCTGATTAGTATTTCTCAAACTATTCTCCACTTGAAACAGTTTTATATAGGGTGTTAGCAGGTGATAACAGTTTGATAGGTGTGAAATTCGACGCGCAACACAACAAACACACACACACACACACACACACACAACCACACACCACACACACACACACACACACAAACACACAACCACACACACACACACACAACACAAAAACACAAACACACACACACACACACACACACACCAACACACAACACACACACACCACACACACACACACACACACAACACACACACACACACACACCACACACAACACATCACACCACGAGGTCAACATAAGCAACAGAGGTAACAAGAGAAGCAGCACCACCAGGAAGTGAAGGTGCACAAGCAAGCACACAGTGCAGTATGGGGACGAGGGAGAGCGCAGGTGTGTGTGTGTGTGGGCGAGCACAGGTGTGTGTGTGTGTGGGCGAGCACAGGTGTGTGTGTGGGGCGAACACAAGTGTGTGTGTGGGCGAGCACAGGTGTGTGGGCGAGCACAGAGCTCCCTGACCACACACATTACTCTACAGTGGGTACTGCTGCTTGACCCCCTCACCTCCCCAACCACCACCACCATGGCGGCCACTGCGGCCCCACACTCTCAAAACAAGAGTCCTGATGCTTATCTCTGGATATGTCGTGAAAAAGGGGCAACCCCTTTAGAAAGTGGGAAGTAAAGCCATATGATTTCAAACACTCTTAAGATATGCGTTGTAATTACCTAAGTGTGGTTAAAGGATGAGAGCTACGCTTAAAGGGACTGTCTATTAAACTAAAATATTACATGTTACCTCGATATGCCTATTTAATGTCCAGTTAGGACACCATTAAGCACCGTAGAGAAGTAACGGCACTCGATCATTTGTTGACGGAGGGTAGGAACGTTCAGGTGAACGTTTTTACAACTGGGAGATGAACCGTTCTGTACACTTAACACGGCTCGTGAACGTTGGCCCACCTTGGGCGCCTGACAGCTGAGTGGACAGCGCGTCGGATTCCGTAGTCCTGAGGTTCCGAGTTCGATCCCCGGTGGAGGCGGAGACAAATGGCCAAAAAGTTTCTTTCACCCTGATGTTGTGTTTCCTAGCAGTAATAGGTACCTGGGAGTTAGATAGCTGCTACGGGATGCTTCCTGTGGGTGTGTGTAACAAACGGAGGCCTGGTCGAGGACCGGGCCGCGCGGACGCTTATAGCCCTGTAATTCATCTCAAGATTGCTGACTGTTCACTGGGGTCCAGTGGTTGGCTCTGTGGCCTGGTCTGTGTTGGTTAGTTTCCTGTTGTATGAACCAGAGTTTCTTCCTCCTCCCGTTGTTTGCCTCTCTCCTTCTCCCTTCCTCCAGCTCTTGGAGGAGTGGCGGCCCAAGGCAGTATGTGGGCCATATATACACTTTTGAACATAGGGTCATGTGTACATCGATATATATCATGTGTACATCGATATATATCACTACACACACTCAATTTAGGCAGAATGCATTAGGCAGTGATGTGGTGGAGGCTGACTCCATACACAATTTTAAATGTAGATATGATAAAGCCAGTAGGCTCAGGAATCTGGACACCAGTTGATTGACAGTTGAGAGGCGGGACCAAAGAGCCAAAGCTCAACCCCCGCAAGCCCAACTAGTGAGTACACACACACACACACATCATAGTTTCAAATGTAGATATGATCTTGATGATGATTTCTAGCATTAGCGTCCCCGCGGCCCGGTCCTCGACCAGGCCTCCTTTTTGTTACACACCCCTAGGAAGCAGCCTTTAGCAGCTGTCTAACTCCCAGGTACCTATTTAGTGTTAGGTAACAGGGCATCAGGGTGAAGAAACAATTTACCTATTTGTCTTCGCCTCCACCGGGTATCGAACCCGTAACCTCAGGACTACGAATCCGAAGTGCTGTCCACTCAGCTGTCAGGCACCCAAAATTATAGAGCCCAGTAGGCTCCAGAATCGTAACACCAGATGACTGTCATTTGAGAGGCGGGACCAAAGAGACAAAGTTCAACCCCCGCAAGCACAACTAGGTGAATACAATTGGGTGAGTACTTGTAACGGACACCACCAATCCGTTAAAAAGTGCA
>WNGS01167840.1:3089964-3110475 GCA_020271785.1 Procambarus virginalis | reverse complement strand
GCGCATACAATCAAAACAGCAATATTGCCGTTTTCTGTGCCTCGGCCTCGATAGGTTAGGTGGGTTGCTTGGGTACGTACGTTACTGGTTAGGGCAAACTGTTGTATTTTGTTACGGAGTGGCAAAGGGAGAGAGAGAGAGAGCGGACTGTATGGCGGTAATTCATCCAGGAGGAATATCACTACATTATTGACCAAAGTGGTGACCAGTACTGCCGCCACCTCTTAACTCACCACACGTCTCTCATATTCGTATTCATTAACTTGCTCACTCAACAGACGACGCGTTGCGTAGCGTAGGTTAAGGTTCCTGCTAATGAAGATAAGAGTCTTCAACAGTCACTTAGACAATTTGTAGGCAACAAACCCCACCCAACTAACTATTGGTTTAGCTGGTTTAGGCATCCAGCTGGATTATTGGTCAAGTGTGTTTTAATAGCGCACTACATGTAAGGTAAATGTGATGATCTAACCATGAGTTCTTTGATGAGTTCATTAGCCTTAAGTTAACATCTCGATTTACTTTATAATCAATGAGTTTCTTAAGGAAGCGTTTATCTAAGACCAGATGCCTCTGGCAGATGTTCCCGCCTCTTAAGTTGATCTTCGATTTTATTTAAATTTATTATTTTCTTCACGACTGCATTAAAATTGTCCGTTTTTGTAATATGCAAATCTTTACGTCGTCTCACATTTGAGTGAGTCTACCGTGGCAAATGTAAGGGCCTTCTTTATTATGGAACGTACGTTGTTTCACGTACAAAAACGACGTTGTACGTTGTACGTCTCTCCCAATATATATATATTATATATATATATTATAATCTATATATAAGATATAGTATATATATATATAATACATGCTTTGGCATGGATGTAAGCATGGGTTTGGTGGACGAGTGTAGGTTATGTGTGGGGGGTTATAAGTGTAAGACAATGCTTGTTTAGGTGTGGTGGGTGTAGGCACTTGTGTGGGCGAAGGAACGGTGTAGGTGTGAGGAGAGGGCCGCGGACCGTGTCCGGTTTGGGAGGAAGATAAAGAGGAGTGTGTGTGAGAGTAGCGATAACGGCCACACCTGTAGTCTGACACCGCAATGTGTCCAGCATTAGATATTTCACCTAAATATACCCGCCTAATTGTGCTTGCTGCGGTTGAACTTCGGCCCTTTGGTCCCCTCAACTGTCAGTCAACAGGTTGTCAGGTTCCTGAGGCCTACTGGGCTCTATCATATCTACATTTAAAACTGTGTGTGGAGTCAGCCTCCACCACAGGACTTCCTAATGCATTTCATTTGTTAACTACTGACAGTGAAAAAATCCATGTCTCTGTGACTCATTTGGGTAGTAAGTTTCCCCTGTGTCCCCTTGTTCATGTTCTGCCCGTGCTAAATAATGTCATTATTTACACTGTCAATTCCCTGAAAATTTTATATGTGATCATCATGTCTCCCCTTAACTATACAGAGGTTTCCTGGGATAAAGAGGGTCCTCGTCACAGTTGCCAATATGGAGGTTATCTGGCTCGTATGTTAGCATGGGAGAAGGAAGGCAGTGCTCTAAGCGGCTCTGTATATAATAAGAAACATAACAAGAACACAATAGAACATAACGAGAGAAACTTCAAATACAGTACAGGGTGGACCAAAAGGCACTAGGCTGCAATACAAATTTATTAACACAATTACAGTATATGTAAAATTAAAATAGATTAATAACAATAAGTCAAACACTGCATTTTAATTTAAATAATTTTAAATACGTGTATTTTATTAATTTTGCTTTTGTTTCATTTACTAAATTTTTTTACATAGGGTTGTGTAATAAATAATATGTATCATACAGTAACCTTTGGGCCACTGTTGTATAATGTATGAAGACGACTGATGCCAGATAGGGGGGCCTAAACGGCAGGTTGTACATGATAATATTATTATATATTTTCAACTAACTCATCATTGCAATTTTCTTATGCAAATTTTCAAAATAAGGTGCTTTTGAATATTTATCCAATTTTTTTTTTTGTTTTATCTTCATACGCAACTTCCTAACTTGTTGATGTATGATTATTTTTGTTTTGATTGGGAACGTGGGAACCCGTTGCGGGAGTGGACAGCATGTGACCGACCGGGACGCCATCTTGCGGAGCCTCCCAAAGAGCGTGACGGGAGGGTGAAAACATTTTGTATTTTGTAAATCCTGTGATCTTTCCCCCCCCCCCCCCCCCCTCGGTCCAGCATGGTGCAATTTATGGCTCTACCTGGGTGGCGCTGGGTCTGATGGTTGGGTGAGGGTCTGGCTTAGGTGGATGGATGGTCAGGGTGGCTTACGTTGAAGGTGGTTCAGTGTCTCAGCCGGTTCATGAAGGGGGTGAGGATGGCTGGCAGTGTTGCGGTTCTCTGACTTGGTGAAACTGTTTGATAACTAACTGGCTTGGCTGTAGGCTCATGGTTGGGTTTTATGACTGACTGACGTTTGGCTTGTGGTGTAGGTGGGTGGCTTGTTGAGTAGGTTAGTGGGTGGGTGGCTTAGTGAGTGATTTAGTGGGTGGGTGGCTTGGTGGCTTAGTGAGTGAGTTAGTGGTGGGTGGCTTGGTGGCTTAGTGAGTGAGTTAGTGGGTGGGTGGCTTGGTGAGTGGGTTTTGGCTGTGGGCTTGTACTGCCCCCAGGGTGCCGTTATTAAGAAGATCACAATGGGACGAAGGTATAATATGGAACTAGGATGGCAGCGTTCCTTTCTCCACGTCCCAGACTTATCCGGGCCGCCGCCCAGGCTCTTCACCAATTGAGGACGGTGGCTGTGGGTCTCCTGTCGTGCCTACTGCTGCCTCGGGCGCGTCGTGGGAGGCAGCGGGGGCAGGCAGAAAAATGCTAGGATGGATTACGAGAACTTTCAAATCCAGGGATCCCATTACAATGGTTGTACTCTTCAAGTCATTTGTGTTGTCCCGTCTTGAGTACTGCTCAGTACTCACTTCCCCCTTCAGAACAGGAGAGATTGCTGAAATAGAGGGAATACAGAGAACATATACGGCACGCATAGACGCGATAAAGCACCTAAATTATTGGGATCGTCTCAAAGCTCTCCAAATGTACTCACTAGAAAGGAGACGAGAGATAATATACACCTGGAAGATACTGGAGGGCCAAGTACCAAATCTGCACAGTAAAATAAAAACTTACTGGAGTGAACGATATGGAAGAAAATGCAGAATAGAACCAGTGAAGAGCAGAGGTGTCATGGGCACAAATCAGAGAACACTGTATAAACATCAGAGGTCCACGGTTGTTCAACGTCCTCCCAGCGAGCATAAGAAATATTGCCGGAACAACCGTGGACGTCTTCAAGAATAAATTAGATAGTTTTCTTCAAGAAGTGCCAGAACATGCGGGCTGTGGAGGATAATGGGGCTGCGGGCCGCTCCAAGCAACAGCCTGGTGGACCAAACTCTCACAAGTCGAGCCTGGCCTCGGGCCGGGCTTGGGGAGTAGAAGAACTCCCAGAACCCCATCAAGCAGGGGACTAGTTAGGGACCGATGAACCATTTATCTCTGCCAGAGCCACAACAGGTAAAGGAAGACAAGGTCACATTCATAATGTAACAGGGACAGTCGACTCCTTATTTTGTTCACCTGCGTCTTGATGGATGATATCGTTTTTATTCCTTACGTTTTGTGTGTATTTATGGTTGTGCTCTTTATAATTATAAATATTGTAATTGTTGTTATTGTCCTGTGAAGCTATTGTAGTATTAATAGGGACTCATATTATCAAACTTGTCTTTTTTCCTGGATGTATCAGTTAATACCTGGTTGATGGGGTTCTAGGAGTTCTTCTACTCCCCAAGCCCGGCCCGAGGCCAGGCTTGACTTGTGAGAGTTTGGTCCACTAATATCGCAATGATGAAAACAAAACTGATGTGGGAATCAAAGATGTTAGCGTTAGCAAATAAAACAATTTGTTGGATCTAAATGTGGGTATTGCATCACTTAAGACAGTCACGTTTAGGAAGACAATCGTGTTAAAATCAATTTCCTCTGCCAGAACATAATTGGAAGAAAACATTATCATTTTCGTCAAGGTCGCTCGCTGTCTCTCACACTCTCCTATCTCCCCAGTTATGATGTGTGCGCACTCACCCGTGCATCAAGGTTGAGATTCAGCTGTTGGATTCTGCCTCTCGACCTTCATTCGTTTGTTGTACAGGTTCCTGTATACTCCATCACGTATATGTATACATCTGTGTATGGAGTCTTCCTCCACCACCCGTTGTCCTGATGGCTTCAACTTCTTCACTACTCTAAAACTAAAGAACTTCGTGTTGACCAGACCACACACTAGAAAGTGAAGGGACGACGTCGTTTCGGTCCATTCTCAAGTCGATTCGTCCACTAAAGAACTTCTTTCTATAAATTCTAATTGTGGCCATTTGGGTACCGCTGTTCTACCCGAGTCTCATCGTTCGTTTCTCCCATGTTAAAAAGTTGTTGTCTATCCTGCAAAATTTACGAGTATTTGTATTTTGTGATCATATCTTCCGTGTTTATTCGAGCAACTAGTTAGGTGAGGTTTAGTTGGTTTAGTTAATCCTCATAACTCGTATGTCTCAGTTTAGTGGACAATGTGGTAGGAGAGCTCTGGAGGTGGCTAGAGCTTCGTGTTGTATTTGACGAACTTTTAATCTGTGTTGTTGATTATTACAAAAATTATCTAATATATATATAAAATGTGCAGTCCTAAAAGACACCATGTTCGCATTTATTAAGGGAGACTGTGGTGGTGAGTGTTGCCTTGTAGTTGATGATACCCAGGTGTTCCAGGGCACTGATGCCCAATAATATATATACCCCCTAAAGTCTGGATCTTTGTCTAACTGCAAAATGATTTCCACTTCTATTTTGCACCTTGTGTTAGACCTCCTGTGCCCAGCACCTCCCAGCACCCGCCTTGAGCACATTTAACACAATTTTATGCGCATGTATATACTAGTAGAATCAGTGCGGATGGAACCATCTTAAACTCTAGCAGCCACGTCTTGAAAGGTTATTGCCGTGTGGCTAGGTGTTGATTGATGATTGATGAAGATTAAGCCACCCAAAAGGTGGCATGGGCATGAATAGCCCGTAAGTGGTGGCCCTTTTGAGCCATTACCAGTATCAAGAGATGATACTGGAGATCTGTGGAGGTGCGACTGCACCCTGCGTGACGGGAGATGTCTCCCGGACCAGGTGTTGGTGGAGCTTCTCGCTGCCCCAGTGTACACTTCTCTCCCAATACTCAAAGACTGAAGAACAGATCTGTTGCCTTACAACAATCACAAACCATATACCATTGTAACTAAGGCAACGAATGGCCCCCATACCCATCGGAGAGGTCCACAGAACAGTTAGAGGCTTTAACAACAGGCCTCAGAGAAATGAGCAAACTATTACTGACAAATCTACTAACGAGCGCCTGTCATTAGTAGGTATAAATAATGAATTCCTCCCCGGCTTCAGAATTAATCCCCCGCGATAATAAAAATGTCAGAACTGCAAGCCGCAGATACATTTTCCTGCTCGAAACGCAAAACGCTGTAGTAAATATATAATAAAATCCACATTAGTAAAGTTGGTGAAAGAGGATAAAAAAATGCAACGTGAGGTAACTTGAATTCCGCACCGAAGGAGAGAGAGGCGGTCCAAACAGCTGTTACCTTACTTTGTAATCCCAAGACGAGAGCCTCGTGCTCAGACACACTCATGCTGGCGAAAGTCTGGCACATAGGTCTGAAACACAGGATTTATCTTAGGGCCACTAATACAATAGTGGCCTTGACGAAGACAGGAAGCCGGTGGCTTGTCAAAGGTCCATTCCGTTGTCCTTGATATCACCATAACTATAATATCCTGATAATATTATAATATCCTGATAACCTGATATCACCATCACCATTACGACTCTAGAAAATCACAGCAAGACTGAGCAGCTTCATAGACGAGTCGAGGTAAGATGACAACTGGCAGCTGTAAGGAAGAGGTGCAGCTGAAAAGTGAAGAGACACAGGGAAGTTTATTATGACCTTGATCAGTCAGCCCGTCCTCCTAAGGTTACCCAACGTCAAGAAAATTGTCAAGTTAAAGTGTCCTCTCCTAACCCACCAGAGGACCCAAAACAGAAAACGAGACAGTACGTCACTTTCCCGAGCCGCTTCCATTTTCCTAGTATGACAATTTTTGGCCTTATGTAACGCACACGAGCGAAAAGCGACGTTCTTTGAAGGAGGCCAGAGATCAGGTCTGTGGTCAGACCTGGTTCCAGAGTCACTCGTCTTCACTAAGACAACTGGAGGTTGTCACTAAGACAAGTGGAGGTTGTCTTAGTGAGCTGTCAACGGCCTCCCTCGACCCAACACGTACGAAGGGCACAACTCGAGGAAACACCTGTCCGAGGAAATCAGTGATGCTTAACACAACCAAGGCGGCGAAAGAATTCTTGAACACCTTTCAAAATATATTAAAAACACGCACCACACAGACAAAACTTGTAAGTACTGCATTATTGACGAAAACTCAACTCCCTATAGCCGTCTAGTCGACCACACGCGTGTGAGCAGACTACCGAGATTCAAGCTTTACAGAACAGTAAACAGAATTCACGCTCATGATAGAATATGCAAAAAAAATCCAGCTTTAGGGAAAGTTAAATGATTCTGTGCCAGCTCAGAACACAGCTACACTTGCGCCACATATTTTAAAGATAATAAATGTGCAAAAACTACAGACAGGGCAACATAAGAGGGGGCCTGACAGCTGAGTGGACAGCGCTTCGGATTCGTAGTCCTGAAGCTCCGGGTTCGATCCCGGTGGAGGCAAAATCAAAATGGCCAGAATTTCTCACCCTGATGCCCCTGTTACCTACCAGTAAATAGGTACCTGGAAGTTAGACAGCTGCTACGGGCTACTTCCTAGGGGTGTGTAACAAAAATGAGGCCTGGTCGAGGACCGGGCCGCGGGGATGCTAAGCCCCGAAATCATCTCAAGATAACCTCAAGATAAGACACTAAGAAGAGCAGCGTCTACCATGTGACCAGAGAAGCCACACGTTCCATGAATCACTGAACCTATAACCACTGAACATCGACAGGCCAGCAGGGTGAGCAATACGATATTAATGCTAAAAAGATCGAATACTATAAAAGCTGGAGTCATGAAGCAGCGTCCCTCTCCAGCAGTTGGTGGCTCAAGAGCTAGGATCCACTCGAGGGTAACTCAGTCTCTCAGTACTAGGTATATTCAGACCGCCTAATACATAATACTAAGATAAAATGTACATATGAAAATACTCTCGGGAAACCCATTCATGCAAGACCTCTTGACCTCCAAACGACATAAACCACTCTTCAAAAATAACAACACAGTAACAGCAAACTATTAGAATATTCATGTATGCATGCATCTTCCACCTCCCCTACCTCCCTCTCCTACCTACCTCCCTCCCTCCCTCTTGCCTACCTACCTCCCTCCCTTTTGCCTACCTACCTCCCTCCCTCTCTCCTACCTATGTCACCGAGTAATAATCCCCCCCCCTACGCGACGAGGGCGTGCAGAGGTAATTAATTCGATGGTTTATCTCGCACAAGGACGCTATCGCGGGTTCGCCCGTCACCCCATCCTGCCCACTTCCTGTCTCCCTGTCACCAGTTTGGCAAGCTCTGATTTTTTTGGAGATGGTTCCCCGGAGCTTTGCCTACAATGCGTGTCGATTATTGGTCTTCCTGAAGCGTCAAGGGTGAGGCGCCTCTCAAGCAGCGCTCACTCTCTTATTCACGGTCCTCGGAGGGCACAGAATGTAAAACTAACGCAGATTTAAAGTTACCAACGTCAATTCAACGTTACTCTAGGAGCTTGTGGCCACTGAGTCTCGGACTAATTGAGCCAGAATGCAGAATCCACTCAGAACACTGTTAAAAATATATTAGTTTCTGTTCTAAGCAATTTACCTCTTTTTTTACGAACGTAGATTAATAAATGTATTAATTTCGAGGTAAATATATTTGGTTGGGGCAATAATTGTCATCCTGGTTATTATGACCACCGGCAGGACGCCTGTGGTCCGCATAGCTTCGTGTATTATGTCTTGGCTTAACCATTAATTAGCCATGCTTGTAAAGATGTGTAAAGCGTTATTAGCGTTGGAAGTTAGTGGAGATACGAGGATTATTGCATTGACGGAGTGGTATTGTGCTTGGGGGAACGCACGAGTGCCCTGCCCTCTGTTCATAACCAGTCAAGTGCGCAGCAGCTACCTTCACTTCTTTGCATTTTCTTTTCAAACTATTGAATGTGCTACCTTCTCTAGTAGCTCATGTGGCTCTTCAGTCTCCTCTCTTGTAGCCCGTGTGGGCTCTTCAGTCTCCTCTCTTGTAGCCCATGTGGCTCTTCAGTCTCCTCTCTTGTAGCCCATGTGGCTCTTCAGTCTCCTCTCTTGTAGCCCGTGTGGGCTCTTCAGTCTCCTCTCTTGTAGCCCGTGTGGGCTCTTCAGTCTCCTCTCTTGTAGCCCGTGTGGGCTCTTCAGTCTCCTCTCTTAAATTTTTAAATTTTGCCCCGAGGGGCGAGTTTATTGGGCAGCGCCACTCCTCTTGTGAGTGGACACACCGCCATACCAGCAGTAGCCCGTGTGGGCTCTTCAGTCTCCTCTCTTGTAGCCCGTGTGGGCTCTTCAGTCTCTTCTCCCATAGCATTTAGTAAGTTGGAAGTCATACTCTGGAGACAAATAATCTTGGTGTAGTATCTGCGGCTAATCTCGGGCCGTTGCTGCCATCCTCGGCCTCTTTGTCAACTGTTGTCACCTGATAATGTTGTTGTGGAGTGTTATCACGGCCTCGCAGTTATCGTTCCTTGTGCCTGTCGCGGCACCCCGGGTCTCTCCGCTCTTGTGGAACAAGTCGTGGCGCAGTGGTCTACATGGTTGTTTTTATAGGGTGTGGGGGGAGGATGCGTCCGAACATACGCCAGTTTTTCGTGTGTTGTAGACGTTGTTCTGCTGATATTAGACGTGTTCTGCTGGTGCTATATGATGTTCTACTGATGTGTTCCTTTAGCGTCACATTTCGCATTGTATATGCTCCAAAATATTTTTTTCCTAGGTCGTTTAATCTGGAAGTTGCTTTCCTTGAATCTGTTATCGTATTTAGGATCTTTCCACTACTATTCTCATCCCCTTAACATTGTATTTGTTTAGATTGAAGTCTATTAGCCATCTTTCGACCACTCTTTATACTCTGACGACTGGCAGGAGGAAGGCACACCTGCGGCATGACTCTTTTGGTGGCGTTGTAGAGGACGGTGTTGTTGGAGAGGGAGGCTTAGGGGCAAAAGGGATTTGCTGGTTGGAGTTACAGTTGAGAACTGTGTGTGTAGGAGAGTGGCATCGACGGTGGTGGTGGGGGGACACGGGGGGCTGTGTGTCCGTCAGCTTCCACACCTCACAGCCTGCAAGCTGCACCTGGGCACCCAGCGTGGCACCCACCACCAGCACAGGTCTGGCCACATACACCCACATGGTTGCTGCTGCTGAACTGCAACTTTGAGAGAGGGCCCTCGCCTCTCAACTTTAAATCGTTTGGTGTTAAAGTTCATGAATCTTTTTGTATTGTCCAGAGCAATATTTGAAGTGAGGGTGGAGTCTGCCTCCATGTCTCCCTGCATTGTTTCTGCTGCTCTCGTACTCGAGCTCTTTGTTTAGCAGTCCTTGTGGTGCAGTGGTAAGACACTCACCCGGAGCTTCGCGAGCGCTTTTGCCTGGATTCGTATCCTGGCCGGGAAGGATTGACTGGCCGCCAATCCTTAACTGTAGCCTCTTGTAACATTGACAACCACTACTGCTGCCATTGTAACATTGGCTATGACTACCCAATGTAAAACTTGGTGAAATAGTCACCACTGTGACCTTCTATAATGAATACTAAACTAATAATGTACACACTTCTTATCCTGAGTAACACTTCCTATCAGTTGCACTTGGTAACACTGTTATTGAACACTTGTAATATGAGCTGACATATGATGGTACACCGGATCAAGGTACACTGTCAACAAGGAAATGCTACACAGGATTAAATACGCTGCCACCATCCTGCCTTTGACCATTGAGACTAATCAAGCAACGAGGCAAGAAACATTGCTTGGCTTGGAGAGTACTTTCTATAACTGTCATTAAATATGAGACGGTTGTCAGCCACGATAACAAAAGATTCTAAGAGGATTCCACAATTGACACAGACGGGAAATTTAACATGAGTTTATTGAGATACCAAATTATACTAACACCACGATAATTCCTACTCTAACACTGGCAACAAGTTAAGAAATTTAGACATGGAACAAAATTACAGAGATCACACACATTACCTTAAAACAAGCCCTCTGTCTCCGTCCGGTGGACACTGTCTCTCCCGGCCTGTGGATGATTGTCACAGAACCGGCCTCGATCCGGGAGCACCGTACTCTGTCTCTCCCCTGGCTCTACAGGCCCCTATATACACCATTACAAAAGGGGGGGGGAAGATTTTTTTTGTGAAACCTACACCAAGAAATAAGAGGGCGGCCACACGTGTACAAACACTCAAGAATTTATCATTAAACTTGTTTGACATAAACCATAAACTGTTTCAAGAGAGGACTTATTAATTACGTGTATGGCTGACCCTTTGACCTGGTAAAAGGGGGAAATCCAAGCATGTTTACACATGAGGATCTGGAGTCTACTCCCTTACCCTCTTGACAAGAGTATCATGAATTATCACATACTTGAAACTTGTGCTGAATAAGACTAACCCAGGATTTTTTTATCAACATACAAGAAAACCGGAGGGCATCTGGGCTGACCTCTTGGAGCAGACTTCCCTGGTTGAGCTCTCGAGGGGGGTGGGGGGGGGTCATGGGTGTTACACTCTGTTCACCCAGCAGTAAATGTGTACCTGGTTGGTAAACGATTTGGCGGGTCGTATTCCGGGGAAAATTAGGATTAAGGACCTGCCCGAAACGCTATGCGTGTTAGTGGCTTTACAAGAATGTAAGAACTCTTGTATATTTAAATAAAAATAATAAAACAATAAAGCATGTCTGTGTCTCGTTTATTATTATTAACATCTTTATTGACAAAATTAATTACAATTTTGCCTAATCTGAGGATTTTGATAGTCTGATTAAAGTGAGGATAATGCTAGTATTCACTGTCACGCAGGACAGAGTTCGGGCATTTCGCTTTCACCTGTGCCACCTTGTTAGTGGGCATCCCCTGTACCTTGTCTGTGTACCTTGTACAGTGGCACTCCTCTTACGCTACACTAGTGACCTGAGGGTGTTTGTAATCTGAATTTAGAAATCGAAATACCGGGCAACATAATTCTCCACGTTAGGAATGTCATTTTTCCAGGAAGCTCGAGCGAATATTTAGCGTCTTTGTGTATGTGTGTGTGTGTGTGTGTGTGTGTGTGTGTGTGTGTGTGTGTGTGTGTGTGTGTGCGTGTACTCACGTAGTTGTGTCTGCAGGATCGAGCATTGACTCTTGGATCCCGCCTTTCGATCATCGGTTGTTTACAGCAATGACTATGGTCCTATTTCCCTATCATACCTGGTTTTAAAATTATGAATAGTATTTGCTTCCACAACCTGTTCCTTAAGTGCATTCCATTTTCCCACTACTCTCACGCTAAAAGAAAACTTCCTAACATCCCTGTGACTCATCTGAGTTTCCAGCTTCCATCCATGTCCCCTCGTTCTGTTACTATTCCGTGTGAACATTTCGTCTATGTCCACTCTGTGTGTGTGTGTGTGTGTGTGTGTGTGTGTGTGTGTGTGTGTGTGTGTGTGTGTGTGTGTGTGTGTGTGTGTGTGTGTGTGCTCACCTAGTTGTGCTTGCGGGGTTGAACTCTGGTTCTTTGGTCCCGCCTCTCAACCGTCAATCAACAGGTGTACAGTTTCCTGAGCCTAATGGGCTCTATCATATCTACACTTGAAACTGTGTATGGAGTCAGCCTCCACGCGTGTGTGTGTGTGTGTGCGTGTGATCTACGTCACATGAGACCACGGAAAGTAGATGAGGGCGTAGATATGGTGAGTAAGAGGAGCTGTCGGAGACACTAACGAGGCTGTAGATGTAGAATACTGAAATTCTTTAATGTTCTGGTTTCCGACATTTGCATAGTGGTAGACGCCAATTAAGGAATGGTAGTGGTAGATATCATTAACGTAGACGCCATTAAGGTTCTTAAGGTTTAAGGACCTTAAACCCTTACTAGGACTGTTTGGTAGCGGTAAACAAATTGCAGTTAGGTGTTGTTGTTGTTGTTATTACAGTTTGAGATTGATTTGGAGTCTATATTGAGCAAGCATAATACAGCTGCAGATGCTTTAAGCAGATGTCTCTTACGGAAGAGCTGAATGCTAGTATTCAAGTGATCATATGAGGAGATTTCATTTCAGACAATTAGGAATGCAAACTTGTAGAGATGCCAAGTTAATTAAGTTAATGAATTATGTCAATGGGTGGAATGATAATCTACTAGTCTGAGTAGAGTGGAGGCTGACCTGAGTACTCACCAGGATGTATTCTTTTATAGAAATACGGTAGTGATTTCTGTGGAGTTTTGAAGAGCTGCATGAAGGCCATAATGGTATAAATGCTATGAAAGCAGAAACTAGAAGTTGGGTTTTATTGTCAAAAATGTACGAGAATATAGCTGAAGTAACTGAGATTTATAATATGTGATGTAAGAATTTCCAGAAAACCCCGAAGCCCCCAGTACTGTCTAGTTCAAGTACCTTTATTGAGATAATAAGATACATCTTCAAAAGAATAGAGTAGCTTAGGCTATTTCTATCCTCCTCTACTTGAGGTCCCTCAAGCGGCTCACACGTCCAGTCAGTACACAGCCACAAATCACACTACAAGGAATCACATTTTTACATTGCACACTAAAATAGTAAACACTACATTATGTGTCACACTCTTGGGACAACGTGGGTGTAGCTCCTGAGTGTTCTGTCTACCCAGCACTGTCCTTGCCATGCACTGGCAAAGCCTGGGCTAAACTTCATATACAGTACATTATGCTGGGCCTATAGTTAATAAGTATTATTTATCCATTCATACATTAATTTTTTGTACGTTCGTATATGTAATTTTGCATTTGTAACAAGTGAATTGTTAAGGAAATCATTCTGTAAGTTTAGAATCTCGAAGATCCAGGGAATGCGAAGTTGCCAGCTAGGAATTTTTTTTTTTTTTGCCAACTAGGAATACCAGGGTGGTACTGAAGGAGTAACGCCAGCAGGTGGTGGTGGTGGTGGTGTGGTCGAGCAAGGCTCAACAATGAGGAAGGAGGCTAAGGCTAACTCTATGGAAACAGAAGCTAGTGATTCAGAGGAAGGTTTCTCGGTAACGGGGAATATGATTATTGTTTGTGATGTGTGTATATGTATGTATTAACACGATGTACTGAACGGGGTGAGAATAGCTTGAGCTACCTCATCCCTTTGTGTGTATTTTACATCAATAAACTTATTTCAATTTCAATTTCAATTTCAATTTCGGTAACGGGGCATCCCACAGTTGAGAAAATCAGGGTCATACGAACCCCCTTAACCGGTAGGAGATAGATTTTTGTTTAAAAAGGGAGGAATGTTAGGATTGAGTGTGATTTGTAGGATTAAGTATTACCTAGGTTAGGTTTATACTATTAGGATTAGATGCTTTTTTTATTGTTTTTTTATTTACGGTATTACACGTGGAAAATAGTAGAGGGACTGGTCCCAAACCTGCACACAGAAATAACATCACATGAGACCAGGAGGCATGGCAGGATGTGCAGAATACCCCCGTTGAAAAGCAGAGGTGCAACAGGTACTCTGAGAGAGAACTCTATCAACATCAGAGGCCCGAGACTGTTCAACACGCTTCCACTACACATAAGGGACATAACTGGCCGACCCCTCACAGTGTTCAAGAGAGAGAACTGGATAAGCTCCTCCGAAGGATACCTGATCAACCAGGCTGTGATTCGTACGTCAGGCTGCGAGAAGCCGCGTCCAATAGCCTGGTTGATCAGTCCAGCAACCAGGAGGCCTGGTCGACGACCGGGCCGCGGGGACGCTGAGCCCCGGAAGCACCTCAAGGTAACCTCAAGGTATGTTGTATGCTGTCTCCGTCTGTCTGTCGTCCACATTGACCAGGCTCTCGCGGACAGGGGCATAACTGGCCCGCCTCTCACAGTGTTCAAGACAGAACCCGACAAACACCTCCAAAGAATACCTGATCAACCAGACTGTGATTCATTCCCCAGGCTGCGAGCAGCCGCGTTCAACAGCCTGGTTGACTAGAGTCATGAAACGATCAACCGGAGGCCTGGCCGGAGACCGGGCCGCGGGTCCTTTGACCCCCCGGAACTTCCTCAAGACAGGTAGACACGGCCTCCTGGGGCAGTGTTAGTGTTGACGCCTCGTTGTGCACGCCAGTTACCTCCCGCTAATCCTCGACGACCTGGATAACATGGGGATTATGATCGGCTTAAGGAGCACTTACACGCCCTGGTGGATCAGTCTTGCTCGCCTCCTGTACTGTGGAGGCGACTGTGGCTCGGGGCGGAAGGGTCCCAGTTACTACGGGCCCCAGTTTATGACCCCAATATCTCACAGTTGGTTTGCTGTGTCCTTTTGTTATTAGTTGTGCCCTTGTTTGTTCTTATCTCTACGGGAATGAGCTCCAGCTCTCGGGCCAGCCTGGCTCCTCGTAGCTATCTGGTCCAGCGACTTGGGGGAATCTCTGTTGTGTTGTCATATCTGCTCTTGAAGCTGTGGATGTAGTTGGCTTCCGCCTCCTCCTTCCTCGGCTCATTCCACTTTCTCAGTACTCGTACTCTGAAGGACCTCATCTCTCTATCTCTTCCCTGTGTCCGTTATTTGTGTCCACAGCTTCCGTCTGTGGTCCCTCGCAATGTTCCCGTCCATACGAGAGTGTTTGTTCACCCTGTCTATATTCCTCAGTATCGTGTACGTTTGGATCAGGTCTCCTGTGGTTCTTCTTTTGTCTTGTCATGTGAGGGCAGTTGCCATGAGCTGTCCTCATGCTTCAGTCCTTTCAATTCCAGTGCTGCTGTTGGGGAGGGGGAGGGTTTACTCTTTAGTCTTTTTCGGTTTTCATTAGTTTTCTATATTTTACAAGGTGAGGGTTCCATGCCAGTACTGCGTACTCCAAAGCACGCTTCTCACAAAATGGCCTATTGTGCTCCAAACCTGTACTTAGGCTTATCGAGGGTTCCTTAAGGCATCTACTGACCTTCCACAAGGTGCAACCCACAACAGCTGCGTGGTTACTGGACTGGTCAACTGGACTGCTGAACCACCTTGTGGTGGTTTCGAGGATCTATGTCCCCGCGGCCCGGTCTCTGATCAGGCCTCCTGCTTGTTCGTCTGGTCAGCCATACTAACCCTTACCATAAAGGTTTGACTAGAGAGATCTCTGTAGTTTAAGGTTGGGTTAGTTTTTACTACAAAGTTTGTAGGAATCTGATTAGTATTTCTCAAACTATTCTCCACTTGAAACAGTTTTATATAGGTGTTAGCAGTGTTAGCAGGTGATAACAGTTTGATAGGTGTGAAATTCGACGCGCACACACAACACACACACACACACACACACACACACACACACACACACACACACACACACACACACACACACACACACACACACACACACACACACACACAACACACACACACACACACACACACACACACACACACACACACACACAACACACACACACACACACACACACACACACACACACACACACACACACACACACACACACACACTCCACACCACGAGTGTCAACATAAGCAACAGGGAGGTAACAAGAGAAGCAGCACCACCAGGAAGTGAAGGTGCACAAGCAAGCACACACAGTGCAGTATGGGGACGAGGGAGAGCGCAGGTGTGTGTGTGTGTGGGCGAGCACAGGTGTGTGTGTGTGTGGGCGAGCACAGGTGTGTGTGTGGGCGAACACAAGTGTGTGTGTGGGCGAGCACAGGTGTGTGTGGGCGAGCACAGAGCTCCCTGACCACACACATTACTCTACCAGTGGGTACTGCTGCTTGACCCCCTCACCTCCCCAACCACCACCACCATGGCGGCCACTGCTGCCCCCACACTCTCAAAACAAGAGTCCTGATGCTTATCTCTGGATATGTCGTGAAAAAGGGGCAACCCCTTTAGAAAGTGGGAAGTAAAGCCATATTGATTTCAAACACTCTTAAGATATGCGTGTAATTACCTAAGTGTGGTTAAAGGATGAGAGCTACGCTCGTGGTGTCCCGTCTTCCCAGTACTCTTTGTCATATAACTTTTTTTGGGGGAAACTACTGACGGTTTTGGTCTTAATTAACTCCCAGGTACCTATTTATTGCCAGGTGAACAGAGGCACAAGATGAAACGAAACGCTGCCAATATGTTTCCGTTCCTGCTGGGATACGAACCCAGGACCTACGGCTGGAAATCGAAGTCGTTCACCGCTTAACCACCGAGTCTTTGTTGGCTCCGTGGTTAAAGTTAACGCCCATGATCACTTCTTGATCAACACTCAGGATCAGCTGGTATTCAACAACTGTTGATGACTGTAACACCAACACTCACCTGTCTGCCTCTTATTGCCCCAGGTGGCTGTTAGCGTTGTAACCCCCCCCCCTCCCCCCTCCCCAGCAGACATTGGTCACCAGGGGAGGTGTGATTGGCCGCCCACCTTGTTGACACGAAGAGACGCCATACCTATAATCTGCCCCCGGAGGTACGGTAATGGTGTCCTCCCTCCTGTTCCTGTGGCTCTGGTGTTGGGGCCTGGAGTTTCCTCTTCACCTCGGGCACGGTAAGACACCTCCCCCCCACCTTGCTAGTTTCTCTGAAACACAACCCGGAAATCTATTTACAACCAGGTTGCCAGTTACTGCTGGGTGTGCAGGACGGGGGGGGGGGAGGTGGAGACAGTTAGGCATTGGTGCGCAGACAATGGGACCGTCTCGAAGCTCTCAACATGTACTCTCGGGAAAGTAGACGCGAGTGATATCAAATGTGTGTATCTGTATATACGTGGAAGATACTGGAGGGCCAAGTCCCAAATTTGCACAGTAGAATAACAATATATTGGAGCAAAAGATACGGAAGAAAAAGCAGAATAGAATCAGTGAGGAGTAGAGGTGCCACAGGCACAAGCCAGGAACACTGCACATCAGAGGTCCACAGCTGTTCAGTACCCTCCCAGTAATCATTATAAATATTGCCGGAACAAAGGTGGATGTCTTCAAGATATACCTAGTTAAGTCCTATCACGAAATGCTGGAGCAACCAGGCTGTAGTGGATATGTGGGGCCTGCGGGCCGCTCTATGCAACAGCCTTCTGAACCAAGTTATCACAAGTCGAGCCTGGCCCCGGGCCGGGCTCGGGGAGTAGAAAAACTCCCCCAAACCCTCTCCAGGGCTATGCTTCAGGGCTCGACCTCAGAAGCTCTATATAGTTCAATTCCCCTGCTCATCAAGCCACCCGATTCAACGCCTTAGTGCTCGCCAACGTGCTTGACCTCTGGTGCACCACCAACAGGTAACGGTTGGGCTCGCTCCCTCCCCCCCCCCCCATCCCTAGTATCCTGGTGACGGTAGTGTTGCAGCCGTTCACCAAGTGGGTCCTCCGGGGGGGGGGGACTGTTGTCTCGGCTTTACTTGCTGTCAATAGTTGTTTGTGACCTCGGGTGGGTCATTGGGGTGGGGGGGGGGAGGGACACCATAAGTGGCCAGTCAGTTCTTATATATATTACCTCCACTCAGAATTACACTCAGATTGTAATATTTTTCTCTATTATTGCTCCAGCAGTCATCATTGATAAGTTGATCATCAGTGATTGCTGGAGGGTCTATCAATGATGATTTTTGGGGTCTATCAATGATGATTTTTGGGGGTCTATCAATGATGACTTTTTGGAGTCTATCATAGATTGCTGGGGGGGAGACTATCAATGATGATTTCTGGAGGGTCTATCGATGATGATTGCTTGGGGGTCTATCAGTAGCGATGGAGAGGATATTCTTGCCCGCTACAATATTATTTTTTGTTTGTATATAATACAGGAATATAAATGAGTATTGGGTTTCGGTTAGACATACATCAGACTCTGCAGCAAGAAATAGTGTTTAATACCGGACACTTGGCGTGCTTAAATATAGATTGTCTACGTATGTACACCGACGCTTGTTTGTTACAACACAACGTTGTTTGTTGTGGGTATTGCCTGCAACACAACACTTGTGTGAATTGGCTGCAATACAACACTACTTGCTATTTTTGGTATTAACACATTTAGGTACAGGTGCACTTGTGCAGCCGCCCTAGACTATATGAAGGGGAGTACAGTGTGTGTGTGTCAAGAACTAGTTACCCTAGACTATATGAAGGGGAGTACAGTGTGTGTCAAGAACTAGCTACGTGGTACTAAAAGTCCCCATCACACAGGATGGTTACATCCCTTGTGATCAGTAGTCTGCACTGACAAACTCTGAGAGCATTATGAGGATATCCTCAAGACCACAAATTGCTTATTATGTATATTGGCTCCAACACGACATTGCTTGTTTATATATATATATGTCGTACCTAGTAGCCAGAACGCACTTGTCAGCCTACTATGCAAGGCCCGATTTGCCTAATAGGCCAAGTTTTCATGAATTAATTGTTTTTCGACGACCTAACCTACCTAACCTAACCTAACTTTTTCGGCTACCTAACCTAACCTAACCTATAAAGATAGGTTAGGTTAGGTTAGGTAGGGTTGGTTAGGTTCGGTCATATATCTACGTTAATTTTAACTCCAATAAAAATAAATTGACCTCATATATAATGAAATGGGTAGCTTTATCATTTCATAAGAAAAAAATGATAAAAAATATATTAATTCAGGAAAACTTGCCTTATTAGGCAAATCGGGCCTTGCATAGACACCGCCCAGGAGTGTGTGGTTGGATGGTGGAGGCTGGTTATTGGGAAGGGGAAGGCAAGGGTAGGGAGACGCAGCTCTGTCCTCTTAAAGAGGTCGTTGCTATTCGCTCGTATGCGTTACATAAGTGCCCAAAAATTGTCGTACTGGAAATGAAGCGGCTGGCGAAAGTGAGTACGTCCCGTTTTCTGTTTTGAAGCCTCTGGTAAGTTAAGAGGGAACACTTTAATTTTGACCGTTTTCTTGACTTGGAACCTAAGAAAGGACGAGGGTGAGAATGAGGAGGGAAAGGAGGCTGGGGGGCAAGATGCCTGCACGCACGCACGCCATACCCGGCAAGAACCCGAGTCCAGCCCACTGGTATTGTTCCCGCCCACACATTCTCTCACACACTCGCGCCTACTCCTCGTGGACGATGTCTGGGACGTGATGTGTTGTTGTTGTTGTTTGTTGTGTGTTTTACGACCTATGCTGGCGTTGGGTAAGGGGGCGTGTGTACTCCCATACACTACTCCTGGTCAGCTGGAAAGGTCAAGCGCTAGCTCCTGAGGCCCCGCCAGTGACTCGGGTTCTCCTGTTTTCCTTCTCATATATACATTAAACATTTCTATGGACTTTGTTTCAAATGCTTCGTCACCTAACTGTTCCATGCATTTGTAAGTTTAACCTAATAAAGAAACGATCTGACATCCTTTCTGACTTATCTAAGGCTCTAGTTCGTCCTGTTTCTAACTTTGAACATTGCTTCTTTGTCCTACTTTGTCATTCCCCCTAACAATCATATTATGTTGTTATCAGGCCCCACTATTCCTCCTCTCCTCAAGTGTAGTGAGAGGACAGGCTACTTGAGAGAGAGAGGACGGAGAGAGAGAGAGAGAGAGGAGAGGAGAAGAGAGAGTGAGGAGAGGAGAGGAAAGAGGGAGAGGAGAGAGAGAGAGAATGATGCCTCTTATTATTCTCAGCTCTGGAACAAGCCTCGATGGATATCGTTAAATTTATCCTAATTTTTGTTTATTCAGAAAAGGGTGGTGAGGAAGAGGGGTCCATGCTGGGTACTACATACTACGATGGGGCTCGAAAAAATGTATATATATAACCGGGAAGGGTTTTTGGACTTGTTCCTTAAGACTGTGCGGACGTTGGTCTTTTTGGGGTTATGTCTCTCTCCCGCCTCTCTCTCTCTCTCTGTTTTCTCTCTCTCTTCTGACTCAGTCTCTCTCTCACTCTCCTCCTCTCTCCTCTCTTCCCTCTCTCTCCCTTCTCCTCGTCTCTCTCCTCTTCTCTCCTCTCCTCTCTCTTCTCTCTCTCTCTCTCTCTCTTCTCTCTCTCTCTCTCTTCCTCTCCCTCTCTCTCTCTCTCTCCCCTCTCCTCTCTCTCTCTCTCTCTCTTCTCCTCTCTCTCTCATCCTCTCTCTCTCTCTCTCTCTCTCTCTCTCTTCTCTCTCTCCTCTCTCTCTCTCTCTCTTCTTCTATCTCTCCCTCTCCTCTCTC
>WNGS01167840.1:3051660-3070691 GCA_020271785.1 Procambarus virginalis | reverse complement strand
GCAGCGTCTGGGATGCTCTCGGACGCAGGTTGGAATCCTCGTCACGGCCCTTGAGGATTTGTTTATCCTTGAGGGACTCGGCTTGTTGCTTGCCTGCCACCCTGCCTGCCTGCCACCCTGCCTGCCTGCCACCCTGCCTGCCTGCCACCCTGCCTGCCTGCCACCCTGCCTGCCTGCCACCCTGCCTGCCTGCCACCCTGCCTGCCTGCCACCCTGCCTGCCTACCACCCTGCCTGCCTGCCACCCTGCCTGCCTGCCACCTGCCTGCTGCCACCCTGCCTGCCTGCCTGCCGCCCTGCCTGCTGGTGTATAAAGTCGTGGTGTGTGTTGGGTGTGTGTGTGTGTGTATACTGGTGGTGGTGCCGGAGCCGCCTCTTACACTGGGGGCCGGCTTCATTACGTAGTTTGTGTGTGTGTTTGGCGGGGTCGTGTGAACCTCCCCAGGTCTGGCTGCACATTTTCCCACACCCCCTCCTCACCCCCCCCCCCTCCTCCCCTTGACCTAAACACTTCAACCTCACTAACCCGCCCCCCCCTCCCTCCCTTTACCCCTTCCCCCCATCATTTCACTGCTCCACCCCCCACATAATCCTTTTTTCCCAGACACGTTACACCAGACCCGTATCCCTAGTGTGTATTTCCCCTCTCCCCGTCGCTACACTATGCACTACACCCGCCCCTCACTACACCCGCCCCTCACTATACTCCCCGGTGAGGCGGTGTGACCCAGTGTGTGTGAGGCGGTGCTCACCCTTCAACCTGCCCACTGGGGGGTCACTCGTGCCACAGGAAGTGACCTCTGTAATGTAATTGTGCAACCTTCCCCAGCTTCGTACTTCTATTTTCTGTGCAAATGTCAAGGTGACTTATATTAGGAGTGGCTGTTGGGGCCGACCTGTCGCGGCCGGGAGCACCATTTTTTTTTAACCGTGTGTGGTGTGAAATTGCTGTGGTTTATTTAAACGGGTATTGTGTGTGTGTGTGTGTGTGTGTGTGTGTGTGTGTGTGTGTGTGTGTGTTGTGTGTGTGTGTGCGTGCGTGTGTGTGTGTGTGTGTTGTGTACTTACCTATTTGTACTTACCTATTTGTGCTTGCAGGATCGAGCATTGGCTCTTGGATCCCGCCTTTCCAGCTATCGGTTGTTTACAGCAATGACTCCTGTCCCATTTCCCTATCATACCTAGTCTTAAAAGTATGAATAGTATTTGCTTCCACAACCTGTTCCCCAAGTGCATTCCATTTTCCACTACTCTCACGCTAAAAGAAACTTCCTAACATCTCTGTGACTCATCTGAGTTCCAGTTTCCACCCATGTCCCCTCGTTCTGTTATTATTACGTTGAACATTTCATCTATTTCCACTTTGTCAATTCCCCTGAGTATTTTATATGTCCCTATCATATCTCCTCTCTCCCTTCTTTTCTCTAGTGTCGTAAGGTTCAGTTCCTTCAGTCGCTCTTCATATCCCTTCCCTCGTAACTCTGGGACAAGCCTCGTCGCAAACCTCTGAACCTTCTCCAGTTTCTTTATGTGTTTCTTCAGGTGGGGGCTCCATGTGTGTGTGTGGGTGTGTGTGTGTGTACTCACCTAGTTGTACTCACCTAGTTGTGCTTGCGGGGGTTTGAGCTCTGGCTCTTTGGTCCCGCCTCTCAACCGTCAATCAACAGGTGTACAGTTTCCTGAGCCTAATGGGCTCTATTATATCTACACTTGAAACTGTGTATGGAGTCAGCCTCCACCACATCGCTTCCTAATGCATTAATGTGTGTGTGTGTGTGTGTGTGTGTGTGTGTGTGGTGTGTGTGTGTGTGTGTGTGTGTGTGTGTGTGTGTGTGTGTGTGTGTCTTCCCTCGTGTCACACTGTTGTCTTCCCTCGTGTCACACTGTTGTCTTGCCTCGTGTCACACTGTTGTCTTGCCTCGTGTCACACTGTTGTCTTGCCTCGTGTCACACTGTTGTCTTGCCTCGTGTCACACTGTTGTCTTGCCTCGTGTCACACTGTTGTCTTGACCTCTTAAGAACTACGACACATGACTCATGTTATTTTTGCAGATAAGTGTGCGTGTCCCTGTAAGGCGGCGGAGGTGGGTGTGGCGGAGGTGGGTGTGGCGGAGGTGGGTGTGGCGGAGGTGGGTGTGGCGGAGGTGGGTGTGGCAGAGGTGAACGTGGCAGAGGTGGGTGTGGCAGAGGTGGGTGTGGCGGAGGTGTGTGTGGCGGAGGTGGGTGTGGCGGAGGTGGGTGTGGCAGAGGTGGGCGTGGCAGAGATGGGTGTGGCAGAGGTGGGTGTGGCGGAGGTGGGTGTGGCGGAGGTGGGTGTGGCAGAGGTGGGTGTGGCAGAGGTGGGTGTGGCGGAGGTGGGTGTGGCGGAGGTGGGTGTGGCGGAGGTGGGTGTGGCGGAGGTGGGTGTGGCAGAGGTGGGTGTGGCAGAGGTGGGTGTGGCAGAGGTGGGTGTGGCAGAGGTGGGTGTGGCGGAGGTGGGTGTGGCGGAGGTGGGTGTGGCAGAGGTGGGTGTGGCAGAGGTGGGTGTTGTGGAGGTGGGTGTGGCGGAGGTGGGTGTGGCAGAGGTGGGTGTGGCGCAGGTGGGTGTGGCGCAGGTGGGTGTGGCAGAGGTGGGTCTGGCAGAGGTGGGTGTGGCGGAGGTGGGTGTGGCAGAGGTGGGTGCGGCGGAGGTGGGTGTGGCGGAGGTGGGTGTGGCAGAGGTGGGTGTGGCAGAGGTGAGTGTGGCAGAATTGGGTGTGGCGGAGGTGGGTGTGGCACAGGTGGGTGTGGCAGAGGTCACACTTCAATTAATGTATCATGCAATTAGATGGGTTACCCGGCTGTACCCGGTCTCTATCTCTCTCTCTCCCTCTCCTCCTCTCTCACCCTCCCTTTCCCATTCTCCATCTCCGTCTTGTACCCTTTTTCCCAACATACCCCCTTTGTGATGTGGACGGCCGTGTGGCATGGTCAGGTATGAGGCGTGGGCGGCTATGAGGCGTGGGCGGCTATGAGGCGTGGGCGGCTATGAGGCGTGGGCGGCTATGAGGCGTGGGCGGCTATGAGGCGTGGACCGCAGTAAGCCGCTCAGCTGTCAGGCGCTTGACAGCTGAGTGGACAGCACTTCGGATTCGTAGTCCTGAGGTTCCGGGTTCGATCCCCGGTGGAGGCGGAGACAAATGGGCAAAAATGTTTCACCCTGATGCCCCTGTTACCTAGCAGTAAATAGGTACCTAGGAGTTAGACAGCTGCTACGGGCTGCTTCCTGAGGGGTGTGTAATAAAATAGAGGCCTGGTCGAGGACCGGGCCGCGGGGACGCTAAGCCCCGAAATCATCTCAAGATAACCTCAAGATGATGGAGGAGACAGAGACCGTAGAGGTGTCACCACACACCATGTGTACACACCCAGGGTGTAAGGGGTGATGGGGGTATAATGGGTCTGGACGGTGCCCAGACCCACGCCTGGGGCGCCCACCTTCACCCTGAATGGGGCAGTTGGTCCGGGCGCCGCAGGGAGACCCACATTCTTACCCACGAACCCACTAATGGCAGACTGTACCAGGGCGTGGAGCGTCTCGACGCCCTGTCCTCTCCTTCCTCGCCCTTATCCCTGCTCGACATTACTCCCGGAAATTTAGGTCTTCATCCTCCATAGCTCTCAGGAGGAGCCCTGGGGGGGGGGGAGCTAGAGGTGGAGTCCTATTGGGCACCCTCGTTCACATGACGTGTCTTCTGTGGTCTGTTGTCCTGGAGCAAATACTCTGTGGAGTGGTGGTCCGTCCGTCAGGCTTGGGCTATATTTTGTGTTTACATTGTACTGATTCCCTTCTATGTACTGTTTGCTGTTGGTCTCATGCAGCGAATATTAAGTCAGTCAACCCCCCCCCCCCCTACCTTCCTCCTCTTCCTCCTCCTCTCCTCTGGACTAATGTGTCGTGGTACACCCCCTCCCTGTGGGGTTGCTAACCCCCTCCCTGTGGGCTGCTGACCCCCTCCCTGTGGGGCTGCTAACCCCCTCCCTGTGGGGCTGCTAACCCCCTCCCTGTGGGGCTGCTAACCCCCTCCCTGTGGGGCTGCTAACCCCCNCTTGTACAGTCCTCTTGTGGGATCGATGTTGAGCTGATTTTTGTATCGTGGCAGTTCTTGGCTCCACGGAGTGGCCCGGACTTGCCCACACAATATGGCCCATTGTGGCCAAACAATGGTTCCGTGGCTCGCCAGATAGCAGCACCGCCGTGTATTGTGTACACGTGGGCCAGCTCCTCTGGTCATATATATGATGGTGGCCCCAGAAGCCCGACCTTGAGAGACTCCGCGCGCGGGGGCGCTGGCGTGCGGTTGATGGGCTTACAACGATGGTTCTTCCCGGCCCTTTTGCGACGTTATGACTGCGCAGCTTCAAGCCCTGTGACTGCGCAGCCTCGAGCCCTGTAACTGCGCAGCCTCGAACCCTGTAACTGCTCTGAGTTCAACCTCCGGACATTTCGAAATGTTGTAGTCTGGAGAACACTTGCTACACCGCCAGCATCATGTAGGTGTCTGGAAACCCCATGAACATGCTAATAGAGGAAGCTGGGTGATCCGCTCCCAGGTATATTCAGGCCATGCATGGAACCCTCACCTGTAATCTACAAGACAAAACTAGAAATGATTCTACTGCATGCAACAGGCTCGTTCTTGAGGAAAGGGACTGAGCTACGAGGAACACGGAAGGAGGTAACCCTCGCCACACTGCAGGGAAGGAGGACATGATAACGACATGAAAGATTCTAAGGGAAGGGACACAGTAGACAAAGAAGCAATGTTTAAAGTGAGGAATAAAAGGATGAGCCGATAGAAATATAGACCAGAAGCACAGATATGTAGCACAGATGCCAGAAAGAGCATCAATGTCAAGAGCTGTAAATAAGTGGAATAGATAGATTAAGAAAGTGTTTGGGACTAGTTTAATACGTAATATTAATTACAAACATAATGTAAAAGAGAGACGTTTGATGGTATTAGCCTAGACTAGCCTAGGGGAGCCGGTCGGCCGAGCGTATAGCACACTGGACTTGTGACCCTGTGGTCCTGGGTTCGATACCAGGCGCCGGCGAGAAACAATGGGCAGAGTTTCTTTCACCCTATGCCCATGTTACCTAGCAGTAAAATAGGTACCTGGGTGTTAGTCAGCTGTCACGGGCTGTGAGCTGTGAGTGTATGCGATTCCTGGGGGTGGAGGCCTGGTCGAGGACCGGGCCGCGGGGACACTAAAGCCCCGAAATCATCTCAAGATAATCTCAAGATTACCAAGGGTCTCTTACAGGCGGGCTTGATATCTGAGGCTGGACCCTGCAAGCACATTGAAGTATGTTTGAGACAAGAAAGAAATACATCTCAAATGGATAGAGTAGCTCAGGCTATTTCTACCACCGAGTACATGTAGAAACACATCTAGGGCGAGTACTTCACAGACGAGGTAGTACACCTTACAGTCTGAGGCGGGGGGGGAGGAGGGTTAGAAATAACCTAAGCTACTCAATCCCTTTGAGATGTATTTTCTTATTTCAATAAACATACTTGAACTTAATCTGAACAAGGCAGCAGCAGGTCAAGGAAGCCCTCCCCAAAATGTAAGGTATAATATTTACCCAAGACTCGGTTTAGGGTTCCGTGAGGTGAGCCGTGGGGGGTGGGGGGAGAGGGAGGGGGGGGGAGAGATTGGTGTCGGATTATTGGACTGGTCGCTCGTGCTGGTCTGAGAACCTTCCCCCCCCCCCCCCAACCTCCCCAACCACCTCCGTCCGACCCAAAAGCAAGTGGTCACGGTGTTTCTAGATATTATGTAGCTCCGTGTGTGTCAGACCTGTACCTGGGAGCGTCTCCCCCCCCCCCGCCCACACCCCCTTACATATCTTTACCTTAGTGCCCCCCCCCCTTACCTCTCCCGTCACCTGTCCCCCTCCCACATCCCTCCACCCCCCTTCTCCCTTCTATCTTTTTTTTTGCGACGGGGGGAGGTGGGATGGAGGTCAAAAGAGGATGGAGAGGGGGGCAGGTGAGAAAAAAAGGTTAGAAATGGAGAAATATAGAGTTATAGAAGCCGGCGGGCTGTCCACCTTGCTGACACGATGAGGGGTGTACTCACCTAGTTGTGCTTGAGCTTTGGCTCTTTGGTCCCGCTTCTCAACTGTCAATCAACTGGTGTACAGGTTCCTGAGCCTACTGGGCTCTATCATATCTACATTTGAAACTGTGTATGGAGTCAGCCTCCACCACATTACTGCATTCCATTTGTTTACTCTGACACTGAAACTTTCTTGCTAATGTCTCTGTGGCTCATTTGGGTACTCAGTTTCCACCTGTATCCCCTTGTTCGTGTCCCACCCGTGTTAAAGAGTTTTTGTCCACTCTGCCAATTCCCCTGAAAATTTTGTAGGTAGTTATCACCTGTGTGGATGGGTGTGTGTGAGTTAAGCTTGTTCTCTCTTTGTCAGGGAGCTGTGTGTGCGATTCTTCACATGTATTTTAGTATATGTGTATGTATATGAATACTTACACAGCACATGTATACTTTGTAGCATTCACCCATACACACTCAGATGCTTGTGTGCATATTTTAATGCTACGTCTCAGGGTTGGGTTTTTCTTGTTCTTTTCTCCTGGAATTATGTATTGTGGGGCTTGAGTGACCTCGAGTAGATGCAAGCTCTTGGGCCCACCAGCTGTGGGAGCTGGCGTCTCATCTTGGAGTAAGCTTTCTAACACTGGGTGTTGTGAGGTTTCCACCGTGTTCCGCGCCCTGGTGGCTTGGTTCAGGGGTCGTGTGTTGAAGGCTTCCTGGAGTCCTCTCGCCGCCTCTACTTTGTCCTTCGCATTAATTCTAAAAAACTGAAGCAATCTTACATCGTTCTCTCTCCTTGCTTCTTTCTTCTGTCGTCGTTTTCTGTTGCCACCTCTTTCTTTACTACATGCCTTGTTGCTGATACTCTCATCTGTCCTCTTGCTGCACCACACGTCAGCGCCACGTTGGTTCCTCAGCTCTCCTATCCCTAAGGCACACTCGTGTCTCCCCTCCCTATTCCCCTCCCTATCTTACCTTACCTCCGTATCTCGCCTCCACATCTCACCTCCCTATCCCACTTAACCTGTCCCTCCTTCCGTATACCATCTCCCGATCCCACTTCTCTCTTCCTATCCCTCACCCTTCTAGTTATCCTCCCCTTCCCGCCACCTCCATCTTTGACCAGAGCGCCCGTAATGTTTCATATAAAGAGCAGCGGTCCGCCAGGGAGGCGTTATCGTGCATCGGATTTGGTTGTGGGCAGAACACTGCTGTCTGGAGGAGTTTACTGAGGCCCTTCGTCCAGGCTCTCGGTCTGGTGACGGGGCTGGGGAGGAGGGGAAGATGGTCATGTGTGCTGGGAGAAGAGGAGGGGAGAATGAGCATTGTTTCATGATGTTATTTTTGTAATTTATTTTTGTGGGGGAATATGATGCATGGTATATGGTGTGGAAGCTCGACTCGTGGTAGACGGCCAGACTATATAAGGCTGACTCATTTTCCTCAGAGACGGACGGGCTATTCATGCCCGTGCCATCTTTTGGGTGGCTTTATCTTTATCAATTACCTCAGAGACGGTTTCAGGCGATGAGTCACAATAACGTGGCTGAAGAATGTTGACCAGACCACACACTAGACGGTGAAGGGACGACGACGTTTCGGTCCGTCCTGGACCATTCTCAAGTCGATCCATTCTCGACTTGAGAATGGTCCAGGACGGACCTAAACGTCGTCGTCCCTTCACCTTCTAGTGTGTGGTCTGGTCAACAGAGACATAACGTCTTTTACTCTACCGGCTTTGGGTGACTATGTAGTTTTGACTCAGAATGCCTAAGTTATTTTGTATAGTGATTTGGAGCACTTTTTTTTACCCTTTGGGAGGCAATACTGTCTCGTTGACTGAAGTTTAATGTGTTTGTAATAAACTAATTTGGTTATTGTAAATTAGAACACCCATCTTCACAATTTTTTTTTTTTACAATTTTAAGATGGATTGTGTTTCACGCTGACGGGATTGTGGGTTATAGTGATGGCTCCGTGATCCGATTGTGGGTTATGACATCCCCCATGCTCTTCAGGTGAAAGTACTTATAGTAACTATTTGGTCCATCACCAAAGTGATGGACCAAAGTGGTACTCAGTGGTACTCTCGACCAAATTGTTATCGTAAGTACTGTCATTTTAGGAGGATGGGCTGGCTATGGTGATGGCTGGGTGCTCTGATTGTTGGTTATGGTGATGGCTGGGTGATCTGATTGTTGGTTATGGTGATGGCTGGGTGATCTGATTGTTGGTTATGGTGAGGACTTGATGATCTGACTTTGGGTTCGTTCGGACGATCACTTCTCAAAGCCGCAAGTTCACACACTTGGTGTCAGTGGTTGTGTATAGTGCTGCGTATAGTTACGCGAGGGGGGGGGGGTTAGGGTGTGTGATTGGCTTCTGTTGACAATTCTTTGCATTTAGAGGACGTGGATGAATCATTTGGATCTAACTTCGAACATAAGAAGTGAGCGAAACGCGTCGAGAATAGTTCGGATGCAATGAATTGTGAGTCACCCGTAACGTGCTTTCGTTCATGGGGACAGTGGTGGAGTAGTGAACATTTATACCATGTTCTGAGGCTGGGTGATCCAGCTGCCAGCCCCGTGGCTCGCAACTGAGGACGTTCGAACTTATCTCGAACATTGCTTCACAAACGTGCCCCCCTGTTCGAATTACGTGTCTGTAAATGCTTCACACACACACACACACACACACACACACACACACACACACACACACACACACACACACACACACACACACACACACACACACACACACACACACACACACACACGAACTGGACGGTTGCACCAAGAGCTCAATAATGGGCTGCAAATACTAATAATGGCCAACAGAAACACAACGCTTAAGCCTACCTACACACACAATTATAATATAACATATATTTGAGAAAATAATTAATATTGTTTAGTCCCACCACATTAAAGCCATAACCGTTGATGGTGTGTGTGTGGGGCCGGGCAGCCGGGCATAGCCTGAGGAGGGGGGGGGGGGGAGTATGGACGCCTGAATGTTGATGAAACCTTTCAATTTCAATTTCAATTGATGAAACACGTGGTCTATTTTAGCACCTTTCTCCACTTTCTGTTATGTTCTCTTACGCATTCTTTCTCGCATTACCCTTCGCCCCTGTCTCTCTCTTTACCGCCTGTCTTACGAGCGTCAGAAACACACGTTTCTCCATACGAGTTCACAAATGATCTCCTCCTCCCTACCCATCATACTTTGATTTCCTCATCTTCCAATTTCAAGTGCTCTATCTCCTCCTCTCCCTTCCTTCCACCTTTCCCTTCCTGATCCCCGTTTCATTAAGTCATTAGCCAGAAGGAATGTCATTAGCGACGCCACGAGTCGCCCCTCTGGTAGTCGAGGAATCCATGTAAGTGGATGTATTGACCAGGTCTTGTTGCTCTTGGCACCCCCCCCCCTTGCCCTCCAGATGAGTTATTTGAACAATGTGGTGACCCAGCGGTGAGAGGGAGGAGGTATGTGGGCGTGATGGCTGCACGGCGCTCGTGTAGGGAAGAGGAATTGTTAATGAGATACACACACACATATTACTGTGTGTGGTGATGTGGACTACTCCATGCGTAAGGGGCATGAGGAAAGGTTGCGTGAGATGCACCTCACGACACTGGAAAACAGAAGAGTAAGGGGAAACATGATTACTACCTACAAAATTCTCAGAGGAATTGACAGGGTAGATAAGGATAAACTTTTTAACACGGGTGGTACGCGAACAAGGGGACACAGTTGGAGACTGAGTACCCAGATGAGCCACAGGGACGTTAGAAAGAACTTTTTCAGTGTCAGAGTAGTTAACAGGTAGAATGCATTAGGCAGTGATGTGGTGGAGGCTGACTCCATACACAGTTTCAAGTGTAGATAGATACTTTCAAGATAGATTCAAGATATGATAGAGCCCAGTAGGCTCAGGAATCTGTACACCAGTTGATTGACGGTCGAGAGACGGGACCAAAGAGCCAGAGCCCAACCCCCGCAAGCACAACTAGGTGAGTACATCTAAGTGAGTACACACACACACAGCCAGCGACAATCATCCACTTTACACAGTCGCCGCCACCACTTCCGACGTTCGGGCACTGATCTGCCTGGCTCTGAAACATTTGGGCCACTGGTGCCGTTCGGGCGGCAACAACAATGGGAAGCTGGTGCCGTTAATGCTGAAGTCATCCAGATGCTGAAGCCGTTCGGAAAATGAAACACAAACAAACTTTGTGTTTTAAATAGAAGAAATTTTACAATAACATTTCTTCTGTTTAAAACACCCATTCCGTGAATATTTCTCATGTATGAATATATAATCAAATGTATGGGCAAGAGATAAAAAATAATCCAAAATATTTGTTCACATATCTATATAAATAAAAATGGAAATGCTCGTTTGTGCAAAATCTCTGAAAGTTCTTCACCGATTGCTTTGAAATTTTCGCACACCGTTCCATTCGTATCCGAGCGTGTTTTTATGTACGTATTTTATAGATGCCACACCTGTGACAGGTAAACACATGTTTCTTTTTAAAACAGCGTCATCTATTGCACGTAAGAGCAATACACGCTGTACTAAATATGTTACGATTCCATTTCAATGTTTCCAATTGCATTAATAAATAGGATTTTCATAGATTTCAATTTATTTTCAGTTTTTATTTAATTATTTTGTGCGACATTGCCTTGGAATTGAGCTGTGTTGTTTACCATACTGTTCATTTTGTGAGTATAGTTTTTTTTTTTATTTTTTCATTTCATTTTTTGTAACTGCTCCGCCTATTTTCAGTGATGGGAAAATCAGATAATTTCATGTCCCCAATTTTCTGATGGGAACATCAGATCATTTGGAAATGCATCAGACCAGGGAGTGGGATATGGTTGGGAGGACGAGGGGTCAGGGGAGGGGGGGATGGAATGGAGGATGAGGGGACGGTGGAGTGGGGGACGAAGGGGAAGGACAAGGGGGACGGGGGAGGGGGGAATGGTGGGAGGACGAGTGGATGGGGGAGTGGAGAATGATTGGGAGGACGAGGGGACGGGGGAGTGGGGAATAATTGGGAGGACGAGGGGAGGGGGGAATGGTGGGGAGGACTGGGGGAAAAGGCGGAGGTTGCTGTGGCTCAGCAACGCATGGCCGGGTACAGCTTGTGCGAAATAAAAATCCAGAACCTCCGCCAGCATTGGACCTATACTTACACGTGAAGGTTCATACACAGAGGGCGACAAGAAATTTGTGAAATCCCACAAGGGCCAGTAAGTGAGGGTACACTTAGCACCCCGATAAACCAACCCGTCCTCGCAAATTCGTATAGTCAATATTGACTTATTAAATAAGTGCATAGGTGACATACTTAACATAATAGTTTCCCTTGAAAAGCTTCATAGAAAACACCGACCTTACCTAACCTACTTAGTATGTTAAAATAAGCATCTTATTGCTTCGTAATTACAATTATTACCTAACCTATACCTATAATAGGTTAAGTATAGGTTATTACCTAACCTATACCTATAATAGGTTAAGTAACAATTGTAATTACGAAGCTATAAGATGCATATTTTAACATACTAAGTAGGTTAGGTAAGGTCGGTGTTTTCTATGAAGCTTTTCAAGGGAAACTATTATGTTAAGTATGTCACCTATGCACTTATTTAATAAGTCAATATTGACTATACGAATTTGCGAGGACGGGTTGGGTAAACAACATGAAAGTGGACGATCTAGACAGCTTCTTTATGCATGGTATCCGAACCATTGACAGTGTATCTGATATCAACACGGACATTACAGATTTTGAAAGAGAAGTTGACAACCTGCCCGTGCTCTCCTACCTGGGGTCCAGACTTGCGGAATTTTATATTTATATAGAAATGTGAAAAGCAAGTAGCAGGAGCGCTCAGTGTAATGTGGAGAAAAAGCCTGGATACAGGGGAGATACCAGAAGCTATAGATATTAGAATTTATAGATAGATAGAATCTATAGAGATACAGTACTAGAAGATATAGATCCCCTATACAGAGAAAAACAAAGCATTGGCAAAAAACTATAGTCCACTCGCGCTACATGCATAATACAAGTTTTTGAAAGAGTGATTAGGAGTCTGGGACCAGATTCCCGAAGCAGTTACGCAAGTACTTAGGAACGTGTACATCTTTCCTTAATTTTTGACGGCTTTGGTTACATTTATTAAACAGTTTAAAGCATGAAAACTTCCCAATCAACTGTTGTTATTGTTCCAAACAACCGCCTGGCGATTTGGAGCTCATTAACTGTTTAATAATTGTAAACAAAGCCGCCAAAGATTGTGAAAAGATGTATAGGTTCGTAAGTGCTTGCGTAACTGTTTTGTGAATCTGGCCCTGGAATCTGGAAATGTATGTGAATGCATGTCTGTGTATATATGTATGTATATATGTATATGTACGTATATATGTGTGTGTATGTATATGTATGTGTATAAAGTAAATATGGAAGCTGATCAGAATTGCATTTCACCTTTGTAAATGCACATTAATGACACTTCGAACACTTTATGTAGGGCATACGTAAATCAGTGTATCTATGTATTTACGTATGTAGCTTAGCCTAGCATTTTAAAAGTACCGAATCACCTTCTGTGGTTGATTGTTCAATAAATCCCTGAACTATATGTTTAACAGATCTCTAACCCTGTCCATGGAGGACAGAAGAAAATGTATATATGCTGGTTAGCATTGTAAATGTGTGGCCACGTCTGTGTTAGAAAAAAATGAAACGATATCAGGTCCAAGCACATTGATCAGCTCTGTAGGCTCAGGGCACAGTCCCTGCTTCATTGCCTTTTATCATCTTATCAGCTATAGAGAAACACACAAATCACAGCTTCGTGTCATCTTTTGCAGATGACACAACAAATCAGCGTGAAAATTACTTGTGTAGAAAACATTGGAAAACTACAAGCTGATTTTAATTAAAAGTGTTTTGACTGGTCAGCAGAAAATGACATGCTGTTTAACAGTGATAAGTTCCAGATACTTGGATATGGAAAAAATGAAGACCTTAAAACCAAAATACAGAATATAAGACACAATCACATCTACTCATAGTGAGAAAACAACGTGTTAAGGAGCTAGGAATAATGATGTCTGACGACCTAACGTTTAGGGAGGAACACGCGCCTACAAGACAGTGGCCCTCTACAATACCACGTCTACAATAGTGCCCTTACAACATCACCTCCTACAATACCACCACTACAACATCACCCCCTACAATACCACCACTACAACATCACCCCCTACAATACCACCACTACAACATCACCCCCTACATCACTACCACTACAACATCACCCCCTACATCACTACCACCACTACAGAAACACCCACTACAAGAGCACTACAACACCACACACAGTACCCCCCTACAATAGTACCCCCACTCCAACCCCCCACTACAATTTGACAAACCCAGAATTATGGGGACACTTTAGGATTATCCCAACCATAACCCCAAATTCTTACCTTTACCCCCTGAACCTCAATAGTCATAAATTCCAGAATACGACAGCGCTTAGGTGACAATGATGTGAGGAGCCGGAGGAGGAGGGGGGGGGGGCAGAGATATAAAAGGGGAAGGGGGAGGGGTGGAGCAGAGATATAAAAGTGGGTAAGGATTGTCATATATGAGGGGGAAGCAGTGTTTCTTGACATGGGAGGAGGTTGGGGTCCCCTTGTTGACCCCTCGGAGGGAAGAGGAGGTGGCCAAGCCAGCTTTGCAGTCCACCCACCCACTCAAGCCAGCTGGAGTGTAGCCATCTACCCAAGCCTCCTAGAGTGGACCCATCTACCCAAGCCTCCTAGAGTGGACCCAGGCCACTCAAATAATCTCCTTACTCTAGCAACACAAGCATAGTTTTGACACGCCGGACACTACCAGCAGGCCGCAGCCAAGCCAGCCAAGCCAGACACCGCCGCCTTAATGACTCAGGTGTCCCCGGCTCCCCCCAACCCTTGGCCAGCCGTACTTGGCCACACGCAAGTGAATTATAATCTGCATTTGGAGATGTTTTGGCTGTTACGGACCTCCTCTTGCTGCTGTCTTTTCTGTTGCTGCTGTTACTGCTGCTGAAGCGGCTGTTCCTATTGAAGCTTATGTACTCGCCTACATTTGCTAATAGCGGTGAGCCTTAGCTTTGTAAGCTTCGCCTTTCGAATTATCAAGAGTTGTCTTAATAATTGTGTAGTGTGTTTCATGTGTGTGTACTGACCCTGGGCGCCGTGCTGTTGAGCTGCGAGAGTGGGAGCTAAGAGAGTGTGAGCTGGGAGAGTGTGAGCTGAGTGGGAGCTGAGAGAGTGGGAGCTGCGAGAGTGGGAGCTGCGAGAGTGGGAGCTGAGAGAGTGGGAGCTGAGAGAGTGGGAGCTGAGAGAGTGGGAGCTGAGAGAGTGGGAGGTGAAGGAACACTCCAGATGTGGTCTTCACTGCTGCCTTTAGTCAAGCGCAGGGTAGTTATAACATCTATTTTGTGACGTTAGTAGAAAGCACCAAGGCGTTCAGGGTTGTGTTCTCTTCTACCTGCACTCTGCTCTTGGGCTCCGCCTCTCTCTAACCGGCCGAGCGTGTATTTTTGCAATATTTCCAGACCTCCAGAACTGCTGTCATGTGTGTGTGTGTGTGTGTGTGTGTGTGTGTGTGTGTGTGTGTGTGTGTGTGTGTGTGTGTGTGTGTGAGTGTGTGTGTGTGTGTGTGTGTGTGTGTGTGTGTGTGTGTGTGTGTGTGTGTGTGTGTGTGTGTGTGTGTGTGTGTGTGTGTGTGTGTGTGCAGGTCTCATACTTGCCCTTTCATTCTGATGGAGATCATTGTGAACACATTCTCATTTTCCACGGCGTCAGGCCACCCAAGTATTCTATGTCTGCTCTCGTTGCAAATTTAGGATTTTTTTTTTTAGTTTCCTTGTGTGTTTTGAGGTCAAGGCTCCAATGATTGGGCGCATACGCTAGGACTGGTCTCACGTAGGTGGTGTATATTTTGTAATGAGCTCTCACCGAGGCTCCTGAAGTGTGTGTTCTTGTATTGAGTGTGTTGTTGATGTTGCCCTCTCTATGAGTGCCTCATAGGCACTCTATGCCTATGTGCAGGTTAAACAACTGGCTGACCTCCACACAAGCAGAACTAGCAGCATTACACTTAGCTACCAGTACATTAAAAAACATTGGAGGAGGAATAATATTTTGTGATTCAAAGTCTGCTCTTCAAGCAATCGAAAACTTCTGGAAGATCGACAGCAAGAACCTCATACTGTACTCCCAATTATAAATGACCTAATTGCTGCACAGAGTAAAGGGTCTTGAATCTCCTTTGTATGGATCCCTTCACACATAAATATAACCCATCATAATGAGACAGACATTGCAGCCAAATTAGCGTGCAACAAAGATGAAGTTGAATTAGATCTAGGTATCCCCATCTCTGCTGTCAAAACTGTTTTGGTCCATAGGAAAGAAATTACTGACTCCCAACGACCTGAAAGCACTAGTATAAAAAGCTATGATTTGTTCACATCTGAAACCTATATCTATGGCCAGCACAAAACGTCGACCAGACTGTGCGACACAGTGGTTGCCAGGATCAGGTTGGGTTACCGTTACCTGTGGCAGGTGGCTACAGGTGACGGATCTCCCAATCCTGAGCACTCCAGGTGCAAACTCTGTGAGCAGGAACTGCGGCATGATCTCCCACACTACATCGCTGAATGCCCAGTTATTAGACCATTCAGACCTGTTGGCCAGGCTGGCCAGGTGGCCAATAGACACTATTTGTCTATTGGTCGCTTCATGCAGGTTGGCGTTCAATCCCCGACCGTCCAAGTGGCTGGGCACCATTCCTTCTCCCCGTCCCATCCCCAAATCCTTATCCAGACTTCTTCCCAGTGCTATATAGTCGTAATGGCTTGGCACTTTCTCCTGATACTTCCCTTCCCTTCTCGTATTCTTGAAGATATCCTCACAGTGTACCCAAAATTTGCCAGTGCAGGCTACTAAACATATGGCCCTGTATGACTAACCATCCTGCGAGATGGGGACCTTTATTACCACTGCTACCTTATTCACTCTTGTGTTGATGATATCCTCAAAATGCATCCGGAGTCTGCCAGTGCAGACTGCCCATCACATGCCTTTGTATGACTAACCACCCTGTGTGATGGGGATTTTATAGCATCACGTAGCTAGCTTTTTGACACACTGTACTCCCCTTCATGGAGACTAGGGTAGCTGCACAAATGCAGATGTACCTAATGTATTAATAAAAAAAATATGCCTATGTGGTGCCGTGGTGCCATAGTGCCAATGGGGTTGATGGTATGTTAAACCATTTCTTGGACCAACTGTACAGCTTGTCTAGGTCTTCATGGGAGTACAATATTTACAAATCTTTATATATTCTAACTCGTCTCATTTATTTTGCAATATCTGCAAATATTGTCATGTAGGACTCTAATCCCGTGGTTGGGGTCTTGGTGTTACCGAGAAAGAGCATGGTCTTAGGAACTATCCTTGAGGGGCATCACAATAGCGTGATGCATCAAATGAACAAATCCACAAGGGTCGTGACGAGGATTCGAACCTACGTCCGGGAGTATCCCAAAATGCATCACGCTAATGTTATTTCTCTGTGTAATGAAGGGCGAAGAGGGAGAACGGCCTATTGATACAGCTCGAGTGCATGGGGGGAGTTGTGTAAAACCCTGGTTTGTGTCTCGGAGAGGCTGCAGGATCCAGTAAGTTCAGTAGAACTTCGGTTTCAACTCTTTTGACCATGTCGTAGCTCAGTCGATTAAGGCAGCGTCTGGGATGCTCTCGGACGCAGGTTGGAATCCTCGTCACGGCCCTTGAGGATTTGTTTATCCTTGAGGGACTCGGCTTGTTGCTTGCCTGCCACCCTGCCTGCCTGCCACCCTGCCTGCCTGCCACCCTGCCTGCCTGCCACCCTGCCTGCCTGCCACCCTGCCTGCCTGCCACCCTGCCTGCCTGCCACCCTGCCTGCCTGCCACCCTGCCTGCCTACCACCCTGCCTGCCTGCCACCCTGCCTGCCTGCCACCCTGCCTGCCTGCCACCCTGCCTGCCTGCCTGCCGCCCTGCCTGCTGGTGTATAAAGTCGTGGTGTGGTGTTGGTGTGTGTGTGTGTGTATACTGGTGGTGGTGCCGGAGCCGCCTCTTACACTGGGGGCGGGCTTTCCATTTACTAGTTGGTGTTGGTGTTTGGCGGGGTCGTGGAACCTCCACACAGGTCTGGCTGACATTTTCCCACAGAAAAAGACAGAGGCAGAATCCCCCTCCTCACTAGGGGAAAAACACCCCCCCCTCATCCACCTTGACCTAAACACTTCAACCTCACTAAAAAAGAGAGGAAAAATAATAAAAATAGAAAGAAAAGACAAAAACAAAAAAGGAAATAAAAAAGGAGAATAAAAATACGAAAAAAAAAATACGTAGGCATAGCAAGAGGCTGAAGGAACCTTCAGTATAGCGTATAGTTATTGAAGATAAAAGTATGTAACGAGCTGAAATATAATTACTAAAAAAAAAAATAACAAACAAAAAAAGGAGCCTGATAGAACAACGTAATGCATATAAAAAAAAAAGAACAATTTTTTTTTTTTTTTTAATTAATAAAAAAAAAAGAGGAGTAAAAAAAAAAAAACCCGCCACCCCCTCCGCCTCCCCCTTTACCCCTTCCCCCAATCATTTCACTGCTCCACCCCCACCAAAATATCCTTTTTTCCAGACACGTTAACCAGACCCCGTATCCCCTAGTGTGTATTTCCCCCTCTCCCCGTCGCTACACTATGCACTACACCCGCCCCTCACTACAACCCGCCCCTCACTATCGACTCCCCGGGTGGGCGGATGTGACCCAGTGTTGTGAGCGGTTGCTCAACCCGTCAACCCGAGACCACATGGGGTCCACTCAGTGCCACAGAGTGGACCTCTGTAATGTAATTGTGCAACCGTTCCCCCAGCTTCGGTACTTCTATTATATCTGTGCAAATGTCAGGTGCACTTATATTAGAGTGGAGCTGTTGGCCGACCTGTCCGCGGCCGGGGAGCACCATTTTTTTTTTCTAACCCGTGTGGGGTGGATGGTGTAAATTATGCTGTGGTTTATTATAAACGGATTGTGGATTGGGTGTGTGTGTGTGTGTGTGTGTGTGTGTGTGTGTGTGTGTGTGTGTGTGTGGTGTGTGTGTGTGTGTGTGTGTCTTACTATAGCCTATTTTATTACCTATTTGTGCTTGCGGAGGTTTCGAGGCTATTGGCTTCTTGGATCCCGGCACTGTCCAGCTATCGGTTTTTTACAGCAATAACTCCTCTCCCATTTCCCTATCATTCCTAGTCTTAAAGTATGGAGATAGTAAATTTGCTTCCACAACTTGTTCCTTCAGTGCATTCCTTTTTCCACTACTCTCACGCAACAAGAAAACTTCCTAACATATTTGTGACTCATCTGAGTTTTCCAGTTTCAACACCCAATGTGTCCCCTCAGTTCTGTTATTAGATTAGCGTGTAGAAACCAAAATTATCAATGCTATTGTCCACATTTGCTCAAATTCCCCTGAGTAGTAATTTAAGAGTCCCTGAATATCGATTCCTCCGTCATGCTCCACTAAATCATACTTTTCTCTGAAGAGTGTCGTAATGAGTGACAGTTCCTTCAACATCGCTCTCAATCCTTACCATCGTCGTAACTCTGGGACAGCCTCGTCGCAAACCTCGTCAACACATGACTCCAGTTTTCTTTATGTGTATTCGTTCAGGTTGGGCTCGATAGTTTTGTGTGTATTGTGGGAATTGTGTGTCACTCACCTAGTTGTACTCACCTGGTTGGGCTTGAGGGGGTTGAGATCTGGATCTTTGATCCCGCCTCACAACAATCAATCAACTGATG
>WNGS01167840.1:3003623-3035682 GCA_020271785.1 Procambarus virginalis | reverse complement strand
AATGTTGCCGGTGTGTCGTCTGTATGGGCCCCCAGCGGGGTACATCTGTCGTGTGGTGCCCGTGTGGTGGGCCCCCAGGCGTGTGGCCCGTGTGTGTGGCCCCCAGCGGTTGGGCCCGTGTAGTGTGGCCCCCCAGCGGTGGTGGCCCGTGTGTGTGGGGGGGGTTGGGGAAGTTGTGGGGGGGTGTGTGGCCCGTGTGTGTGGTCCCCAGGCGAGTGGCCCGTGTGTTTGGCCCCCCAGCGGTGTGGCCCCCAGCGGTGTGGCCCCCAGCTGTGTGGTTTGTGACGGAGTTTCTAGTGACACCACCTCCCAGCAGGTATCCTCACTTGGCCTGGTTCCCATGCGGGTAGCCCCCTTACCCCAGTCACCTCCTTCCCTCCCCATCACCTTCCTCTAAACCTGTCTTGGTGTTAGGGTGTGGTTGGCAGGTGATGGAGGAGGAGGGTGGTCTTGGAGGTGTGGCCTGTCTCACCTGCATACATTAACATCATCCATACCGTAGTAGTACAATAATCTATTTAGTGAAGTAATATTATCCGTAAGTGGAGGTAAGTGGTTCTGTATAAATACATGTCGATGTCTCACCATTTAGAAGCACGAGATAATAGTGGCGGTGGATATCAGATTTTTGCTAGGGTGTGTGTGTGGTGTGTGTGTGTGTGTGTGTGGGTGTGGTGTGTGGTGATGTGTGTGGTGTGTGGTGTGGTTGTGTTGTGTTACTGTTTGTGGCTGCAGGATCGGAGCTATTAGCTCGTGGAGGACCCCGCCTTTTTAACCGATCTCTTTTTTCCCCTCTCTACTACGTCTGCTGCATATATTTCTCTCTCTCAACACACACAACACAACACACACACACACACACACACACACACACACCACACACACAACACACACACACTCCACACACACACCAGTCTGGAGTGAAAGGGAAGTTACCAACTCGGTGGGAGTAAAGGGAACCGGTAAACTACCGTTGGATAAGGCCAATACAGGAGACAACGAGTCATGTGTGAGGGGTAGGTCCTCAGTTGGCGAGACGTTACAGTGAGTCCCTCGCAGGGGTCAGTCTGTGACCTATACTGTTTCTCGATATATGTGAAAGATCTCCCAGAGGGTAATAGAACGTTTTCTCTGCATGTTTGCGATGATGAAAAAACTATTATGAGGAGGATTGGAAACTGAGGATGATAGTAGCGAGTGCCTACAAGCAGTGACCTAGACAGGGACCTGAGTGAATGGTCCAAACAATGGCTGTGAAGGTTCAACCCCGAGTATAAAGTGCAAAAGTAATGAAAACTAGGCAGTGGAAAACAGGGGCCAGACACAGGATACAGAATAGCCGAGATGAAAGTACTTAATAGAAACGGACAGAGAGAACAAGAATCTTAGGAGTTGATATCACACCAAACCTGTCTCCTGAGCCCACATAAACAGAATAACGTTGCGGTCCTGATGCGCAGGCTTGGCTAACATCAGAACAGCGTTCAGGTGCTGTGTAAGCCTGTGTGAGGAATCATTGCACGAATCTTGTCACACCACATATGTAAGGGACCAATCCTGGAGTATGCAGCGCCCAGCATGGCGCCCTTACCCTTGTCAAGCACAAGAGAAGCTGGAAAAAGTCCAAAGGTATGCCACTAGACTAGGTCCCAGAACTAAGAGGCATTGATTACGAGGACAAGGCTGGGGAAATGCCACCTTTAGACACTGGAAGACAGAAGAATAAGGGGAGACATGATCACAACCTACAAAATCCCAGGGGAATTCACCGGGTAAACAAGGATAAACTATTCAACACTGTGTGGACGCGAACAAGGGACACAGGGGGAAACTGAGTACCCACATGAGCCAAGGGACGTTAGAAGAGATACATTTTTCATGTCAGAGTAGTATAACGGATGGAATGCATTAGGAAGGGATGTGGTGGAGCGCTGATTCCATCACAGTTTAAATGGTAGATATTATAGGAGCCCGTAGGCTAGGAACCTGTACACCTGTTATTGACAGTTGAGAGGCGGGACCAAAGAGCCAAAGCTCACACCCCGCCAGCACAAATAGTGTGAATACAAATAGGTGAGTAGTAACACACACACACAACACACACACACACTCACACACACACACCACACACACACACACAGCACACACACACACACACACACACACACACACACCACACACACACACCACAACACAGGAAAACTCGCCCGTTGAAGCTGTCTAACTCCAGGTTACCTATTTACTGTCAGGTGAGCACGGGCATCAAGGTGAAAGAAACTCTGCCCATTGTTCGGTCTTCCGCTTCCGCCGGGGATCGAGCCCGTACCCCGAATCCCGATCACTGTCCACTCAGCCGTTAGGACCCTAATCCGGTGTAGGCGCTCGCGCGCGCGAGCTTTGTATTCACTTGTCTACTTAGTCTAATTGATTCCCGTTATTCCCATTAAGAATTGTTACATTATGTGCCACAAATAATATTCTTCTCTCTCTCCTTCTCTCTGTCTCTCCTCTACCCTCTCTCTCCTCTCTTTCTCTCTCTCTCCTCCTCTCCTCTCTCTCTCATCTCCTCTCTCTCTCTCTCTCTCTCTCTCTCTCTCTCTCTCTCTCTCCTCTCTCTCTCTCAGCACATTAGTGCAGTCAATCAGGCAAGCCTCTAACTATCAGCTACTCTTCATTATTTTAATGTATTTCTTTATCATGTTAATTAAACCGCTGCCATAAATGTCTTGAGGTTAAAACGTAATGAGTGTGTGGCCGGGGTCGCCGGCCGCCATGAGGCCCCGCCTGCTCTCTCAGCTGTACCCAAGTGTAATCATGAATTTCATTATTGGTGATGAGGGGGGGGGGGGTCAAGTTGTGGTGATGAACTAGGAGGCAAGCTGTTGTGATGGTGGTGATGGGTGTGGTGGTGGTAGTGATGATAGTGGTGGAGGTTGGTTCTCACAAGTCAAGTCTGGCCCCCGGGCCGGGCTTGGGGAGTAGAAGAACTCCCAGAACCCCATCAACCAGGTATTAACCAGGTATCAACCAGTGGTGATGGGTGTGGTGGTGGTAGTGATGATAGTGGTGATGGTGGTGATGGGTGTGGTGGAGGTTGGTGGTGGTGCTGGTGGTAGTAATGGGTGTGGTGGTGCTGGTGGTGGTAGTGATGGTGTGATGGTGCTGGTGGTAGTGATGACGGTGGTTGTGATGACGGTACAAGGCGTGTTCAGTACTGAACCAGTTTTGGCTAATTGCGGGTTGCCAGTTTAAACTGTCGGGACTGGCCTCTTGCAGGAGGTCGAGGGACAGACCACCTGTATAGTGTTATACACCTGGCACAGTGTAGTGATCAGGGTTGTATGACACAGGTTGTATGGCAAGGGGTGTAAGACAGGGGTTTCATAGCAGGGGGGGGGTGTTTGACCCCCTCTGTTTGTCATATAATCCTTGCCATGGCAGGCATTATATGACAAGGTAATCCGTGTGTGTGTATTCACCTAGTTGTGTTTGCGGGGGTTGAGCTTTGCTCTTTCGACCCGCCTCTCAACTGTCAATCAACTGTTTACTAACTACTTCCCCCCCCCCACACCACACACACACACCCCCAGGAAGCAGCCCGTGACAGCTGACGTGTGTGTGCCTGACCTTCCCAGGTACCTATTTACTGCTAGGTAACAGGGGCATTCAGAGTGAAAGAAACTTTGCCCATTTGTTTCTGCCTGGTGCGGGAATCAAACCCGCGCCACAGAATTACGAGTCCTGCGCACTGCCCACCAGGCTACCAGGCTACCAGATTCACGAAGCAGTTACGCAAGTACTTACGAACGTGTACATCTTTCCTCAATCTTTGACGGCTTTGGTTACATTTATTAAACAGTTTACAAGCATGAAAACTTCCCATTCAACTGTTGTTATTGTTATAAACAGCCTCCTGGTGCTTCGGAGCTCATTAAATGTTTAATAATTGTAAACAAAGCCGCCAAAGATGGAGAAAAGATGTACAGGTTCGTAAGTGCTTGCATAACTGCTTTGTAAATCCGGGTCCAAGCTCTCATCCTGTAACCACATCTTGGTAACTACACATAGGTAACAACACTACGGTAATTACACATGCACACCACCCTTAGAGAGAGAGAGAATGAGAGATAAAGTGGACAAAACACTTGGGAGAGGGGCTCATGGGGGGAGGGACTGACAAAGTGGACAAAAGATTATTTATGAGGTTCATTTATCATGCAAGAATGTGTTGTTCACAATGAACACCAGTAGAACAAGAGGCCATGGATGGTAGCTTGAGAAACAAAAGTCTTAATGATGCTAGAAAGTCTTAGAAGAGAACACCACAACAACCTGATATATCGATGAAGAAATGTTTGGAGTAGAACGGGAGTCGAACCCAGCGTCCTGAGTTCGAACCCCAGACGCTGGTTCGTTCCCCGTCCTCCTTCAAATATAGTCTTAATTTTATTTTTGTGTATTCACTATAGAAATGCAACAAAGTCGCAAATGATGGCATTTTAAAACCACCGTTTGAAAATGCGGGGTCCAAGAGCTAAGCTCGACCCCGCAGCAGTGTCAACTCTGAGCACGCTGTGAGCCTCGGACCACTTACCTGGCTTTCTTCCTCTCACCTTTTTCTCCATTTGCCACAACGTTAAAAATGCGACTGTTTTGCCTAACCAGAAACGTAGGGATCCAAGCAACTTGCCAGACCTATCGAGGCTAATGCCCAGACAACGTCAGTATTATGCTGCTTAAATTGTTATCAATACGTCGCATTTGTAACGGATTGGTCGAGTGCAGAAACTAATGCGACGTGTTCGGTAAGACGTCGGATTGCTCCACACCTCCCACACCACCATGCACACCCCCACACCTCCCACACCACCATGCAACACCCACACACCTCCACACCACCATGCAACACCCACACACCTCCCACACCACCATGCAACACCCACACACCTCCCACACCACCATGCAACACCCACACACCTCCCACACCACCATGCAACACCCACACACCTCCCACACCACCATGCACACCCACACCTCCCACCCAACAACAGAGAAAGAACACGGGGGCATAATCCCTACATACGAGATACTGAAATGAATAAACATGATTGAAAAGGAAAGCTTCTTTAAATTGAAAGAAAATAGAACCAGCAACAGCCTGTTGGACCAAGTTCTCACCAGCCAAGCCTGGCCCCCGGGCCGCGCTTGGGGAGTAGAGGAACACCCAGGCACAATCCAGGTACAAGTCACAGGTGGAAGCAGAATAGACAAATGAGCCTAGTAAATTTCAGCAAATGCTCACACTGTCTGCTCGTGGTCAGCAGGTGTTATGTACGGAAATATCAAGTCGTAGAAGCCACCTAAATCCACACAACATTAAGGCCACATGCTGCAAAGAACTCCGAGGTGAAAGAAAAAAGGTTGAAGGTGTAGAGCTGGACCTGACTCCACCGTAGCGACTGTTAGGTAGAGACTATTAGGCCAGCACCCTCACCACCCAGAATACAACGTACACAAGGCCTCACCTTGACACGTAACCTCAAGGCTCATTAAAAACATTAGCAAAGCTTCACTACAATCACCCAATTTACCCAGTTTTCCCTCCCCGCCCTCCCCGCCTCTCCCCGCCTCTCCCCGCCTCTCCCCAGCAACGGAGACCTGGGACAAAGTGAGTTTAGCAAATTAACTCATCTGCGAGGAGGGTCGGGGGAGGGGGGCGGGGGTCAAAGGTATGCTGCCATAATTATAAGGCCCGACTCGGGTCTCACAAGGTTTTCTGTATCTTCTCCGTGTGTGTGGTCGTTGTGGGGACCCCCGGAGGTAAGGGGGTAAGGGAGGTGAGGGAGGGAGGGAGGCAGGTGATGGAGGGAGGGAGGCAGGTGATGGAGAGAGGGAGGCAGGTGATGGAGAGAGGAGGCAGGTGATGGAGGAGGGAGGGAAGGTGAAGAGGGACACAGGTCATGAGGACTGATGGTAATGAAGGTTCACCTAGGAAAATAGATTACGTGCTTGTGTGGGGGGGGAGGTCTCCGTTTGACCCCCCCCCCCTTCCTTTCGACCATGAATGAACTGATGTAATGATTCCCCGTTAATTTATAAGTTTGCTATCACCTATTCTCCCGTTATCACTTGCTTCTGAAACGCATGCTTGACCTTCCACCGTTTTGGTTCCCTGCTCCAAATAGTTTATCTTGTCTACCATGTCAGTATTCCTCAGTGTCTTGTAGGTCGTGACCATGTCTCCCCAGAGCCTCCTCTTCACTAATTTAAGATTTAGCTTTGTTGATCAGACTACACACTAGAAAGTGAAGGGACGACGACGTTTCGGTCCGTCCTGGACCATTATCAAGTCGATTGTTTCATCGAGTCTTCGGAGTACGGCTCTCAAGTTCTGGAATCGGCCTAATGGCAAACTTTTGGACTTTTTTTTTAACTTCTTGATTAAAAAGTAAGAGCAAAAATAGTACTAGATTATGTTGGTGCAGGTGTGGTGCTCCTTGTGGCTCTGTTATGTAGTGTCCGGGGGCTTGATTATTCTTATGGGGAGAGTGATGAGGGCAGGGAGTCCGTAGTCTATAGTGGAGCTGATTGCCTGTGTTTGTCACTTTTTGTAAATTAACATATTTAGGTACATGTGCATTAGTACACCTGACATGGACTATATGAAGGGGGATTATAAAGTGTGTCGAGAACTAGCTACGTTGTGGTTAAAATCCCCATCACACAGGATGGTTAGTCATACAGGGTCAGGTGATCAGTAGTCTGCACTGGCAAAATTTGGGTGCATTATGAGGATATCCTCAAGAACACAGGTAAAAAAGTGACTGCAAAGCTCCAGGTACCTCATGCCAACGGGTCTGAATGGTCTAATAACTGGGCATTCGGTGATGTAGTGTGGGAGATCATGCCGCAGTTCCTGCTCACAGAGTTTGCACCTGGAGTGCTCAGGATTGGGAGATCCGTCACCTGTAGGCACCTGCCACAGGTAACGGTAACCCAATCTGATCCTGGCAACCACTGTGTCGCACAGTCTAGTGGACGTTTTGTGCTGCCCATATACATAGGTTTCGGATCTAAACAAATAATAGATTTATATACTTGTGCTTTCAGGTCTTTGTGAGTCGGTAATTTCTCTTCAATTTTGCGTCCACACATTAGGCCTGCGGGTTGTTCTCTACTTCATATGAGTGTATTTGCTTGTCGAAGATTTTCCACGTGTCGATCAATACTCCAAGATATTTGTAGTGTGCTACCTTTTCCAATTCTACATTTTGTATGGTGAGGTGCATTTGCAGTTCACATCTTGTACATTGCTTGGCTTTTGATTTGTAAATTGATATTTTTTCCCCTAATTCAAGAAAACTGTGCCTTGTTCTGTCGAGAGGCTGTTATTAAGGCCATGATCACTTGCTTTGAGGACAAGGTCATTAGCATAGCTATAGATGTTTGTATGGTGGCAGCCTGTTCATGACAAGCTTTTCCATCACAGTGGTAATAGAGTTGGACTGAGAAAACCTTGTGGTGTCCAAATTTGTTAATTAAGTCTTGTAAAGTTACAGGTGGCCTTGGAAGCCTAATTCGATTTTTCAGACAACGAGGTAACTATGCACCCAGCCGAGTAAATTTCCCCCTCATCCCCCCTTTGCAATGAAGATATTTCCAAGTATCGGTAGATAAGAACTTGCACATTTTGGTGTCCCCAGACGTTAGTAAAGCTGCTGGACGTTCCTGCACCTTCCTTGATGGGTACACTGAGATTTACGTTTGGGCGTCTGAGGTCTGATGTGTGCGCTCGAGTGTCTGGTCGCCCTGAAGGGCTAGTCCAGCTCCCCTCTGCCAAATATGTACCACCAGACACGTGTACTCATCTAGATGTACTTGCGGGGGATGAGCCGCGGCTCTTGGGCCCCGCCTTTCAACTCTTAATCGCCTGAAGGTGGAAGAGAGAGAGGTTGGAGAGGAAGGGGTTGGTGGAGGAAGGGCTAGGACAGGAGTTGAGGGGAAAGGATAAGATAGGAGAAGAAAGGGGGATGGGAGAGGGAGAGAGAGATAAAGAACAAGAAGAGGGTGAGGTATAATTAAGCCAGAGAGTTGTATGGGTTGATGGTCCTCTTTGTGAAGCATTTATTGCTCGACACCCCGCCCGGCCCCGGACACCTGGGCCCTTTTTTCTAGGTCTCCGCGCCTCCTGCACGCAGGCGTTGCGCTCGACCCACTCCCAGCCCGCGCTCGACCCACTCCCAGCCCGCGCTCGACCCACTCCCAGCCCCCAAGAATGACCGCTGCCCCATAACCAAACATCACCAGCCAGTAGGGGCTAACAGCGAATGGCTGTGGGGAGGACCTGCCAGGTTAGATAAGGGGACGTATGGGTTGGGTATTGATGGGATATGTGTTGATGAGATGGGTGCAAATGTGAGGGGTGGGATGGGTGTTAATGGGAAAGGAGGGGGAACGAGGGCTTGGAAATGATAGGTTTGGAATAACAGGTGCTGAAAAGGTGTCAATGCGATGGAGGTAAACATAACACAAGGGGCTACTTGATGGGGCTAGAGTATAGATGATGGGGATAGGGTAGAGATGAGGAAGAGGGATAGGGGGGGATAGGAGGAGGGTCTACCCCACAAGAATAGAATCTTGGTTGACGTGGGCTGGCCAGGCCCTTATCTCTCAGGCTCCAGGCGGACAAGAAGAGGACAATGAGGCAGTCTGCTGGCCTCTGCCACCACCCGCCATTAACCACCCACCCGCCATTAACCACCCACCACCCCTTTGGACCTATTCAGGGAAAATAGTAGGGGGCGGGGAGTGAGAGGGAGGGGAGAAATCAGGCTCTTATAGAGTCCCCACAATGGAGGTGAGGTAGTGTGAATTGTTGGAGATGGGGTTGAGACCTGAGGGAGTGTTGGTGAAGGACCCCTTAAGTGTCTAAGGGGTATGGGCAAGGGGGGCAGGAGGGGGAGAGATTAGAATGGGAGTATTTATTGCATCTAACTGATTATACAAGTTGTCCAGGAGTTCAGGTATATGGGGGGGGGAGAGGAGGAAGATCTTGGGGGATACCAGGTGTGTGAGACAGGAGGAAAATCTTGGGTGCCAGGTGTGTGTGGGAGAAGATGCAGACTGTACTTCCTGTACGTACATCAACAGTACGTAAGGAACTGTTTTGTTCACAGATATTTGTTAATTTATGAATAATAATAATAATAATAATAATAATAATAATAATAATAATAATAATAATAATGATAATCGTTGTGTTGGGGTCAGGAAGCCTGGAAATGTATATATATATATACTTTAGATTTCGAGGTCACCCCCCCCCCCTCAAGGTCGAACTACGGACCTTCCCCCAGGGTGCAACCTCCTCCCCCCCCCCCCTACAACAGTTAATTAACTTCCGGGTACCTATTTACTGCAGGAATTTATCTATTTTAGGAATTTATCAAGAATGTACCTACCTATTTATGAAGGAAATGTGCTCAACCACATCTGCCCTCATCTGGAATCGTACCCGGAATCCCCGAGTGCGAGTCGAGAACGAAGCCAACTGTACTATCTGGAAGGCAGGGAAGATTGGGAGAGGGTCGGAGGATGGTCCCAACAAACAAAATTTAAGATATCCGCCTGATTGTTATGTAGGGAGGCCTGGTCGAGGACCGGGCCGCGGGGACGCTAAGCCCGAAATCATCGCAAGGTAACCGCTAGGTAGACTGGAGAGCCAATTGGGTGAGGTGTATCCTCCCCTCTCCCCCTCCCCCACGCCCTGGAGAAGGTGGGACTTGCCTCAACACAGTATTATTAAGCCTGGCTGCCGAGGGGCTCCGGTGTGTGTGTGTGTTGCCTCTGGCTCTTGAAAAGGATGAAATCTATTGATGCTGAAATACGTGCGAGGATCCCTTACGAACGCAGCTTCCTGGCCACTGAGAACAAGCTTAGCTTCACATATATCGCGTTAGCAGGCGGGCAGGCTCGTATGCTTCATACCTGTACATCTCTCTCGTCTCACCAAAAGCAGATGACTTGACTCAAGGTACAGCACAGTTATTCCCTCCGAGATCTTGCCTCCTGCTGGGACAACCGAATTTAACACTCCCCAATATGAAGAAAACTCGCTGGGTTGTTCAACCTGTCACTGGTACCCAGACCCAGCTGTGACTTGTTCAACTCTCTCAGTGAACAGACGATCAAACATGAGGGTTTTAACAGCTAACAACCCTCAAGGTTACGTTATCTTGCAAGTACACTCTCGGGGGATCTTTTGATGACGGTATCTATACTCGACAAAAAAAGTATTTTCCTGATTTTAAATAACGTGGGTTTGATTATTCTACTCATATTTCTAAGGAATCTTAGATGGGGCACAATCTGTTAGGCAGTGTCCTTCACTAGTGCAAATTCTGTAACTTCGCTGCTCAGCTGTTGTTTCCTTCCCGAATCTTTATGTATCTGAGACGAATTCTTGTAATTACGGATTCTCTCCTACGGGCACCTGCTTTTCGTCCATAATGAATGAGAGTGTTGAGTGTGACTGCATTGTACCAGCAGACTCATTCACTGACTTCCTCTTCTACCTTGTCATGGTAATATTATTTGATGATGCCCCTGATTTCTAAAAAGGGTCCTTGGGATGGAGTATTCAATATGATCTCCTTCAGCACTCTCGGCAGCCAGCACATCTGCTCGTTCGATTCCACAGATTCCAGCATGAGAAGGGACCCCACAAGAACTTGAGCAGCCTTCCCTGGCTCGGTAGCATTTTCACCATTCTCTTGAGTTCAAGTAATAACCTCTTTTTTCTGACTTTTACGGAGGCCCTGCAGTGCCGCTCTCGAGTCGGTGAAGATCACTGTTTCCCTCCTGTTCCGTTCTAGGCATCTTAGTGCCACAACAATAACAGTGTGTTGTGTTGAGAGGCGTGGTTCTCAATCCCTGCTTCTCCTTCATTTTCGTCTTGGAAGGCATTACTTGCAATTAGTGTAGGCTGCTCCAGCCCCGCTACTGGTCCGGTTAGCAGCTCCATCAGTGTTGATTTGATCTAATTCGTTTCCTGCCTCTGTTAATTTCAATCGAGATATATGTCTCTCTTTTTTTTAGGTAACTTCTTGAAGTTCTTCGTTGTCATCTTATATATTTCAGTTTTACCTAGTTCTTCCTCCAGGGAGCTGGCATCCTTTCAGGTATCAGTTCACGTCCTGTGTCAAGCAGGTGGGTTTCCTGGAGAAAGCACGCTGATCGATCTTGCCAGTTTGAGCCGTTTCTTTGTCCTCTTATAATTAGTGCAGAACTCTATGTTTTCTTGGTAATGTCAGACACCCGCCACTACCATGACGACCAATAGAACTCTTAACGGTCAGTTCCCTGGTCATGTTTTTAACCCTAGAAAGACTTAGTTTGTTGTATAGATTCGATGTTTTGTTTGTTTTGACACTCCGAGAATTATTGTCGTGTTTGTTTTGTATTGCTTCGTGTTGCTTTGTATGACGTTTGAAAGGCGCGTGTATAACACTGGTCCGGGGTGGTCAGCGACAGGTCCCTCACCTCAAGAATGCATCATTTTAAGTACGACAACAGCAAACTCCGTGACCACGCTAGAACATGGCTCCCAAGGCCTGAGGTGACTTTAATGTGTTCCATCAGTTGATAAAGTTCCTCTCGCTCTTGCCCCTTCCTGGAGCCGACAGTATTTTCATGGTACCGGCCTCTTCGGCAACCCACTCAAGATCTTCGCTACTAATTTGCAGGTCATCGTTTTCCCTCTTGTAATGGGAGTGCAATTATGTCTTATCTTGAACTTGACTTCACTTTATAAATATCTCCTTCCAAGAAGTTGGATTAACTCCTTCACCATTACAGTGGTGAGGGGCTTGTATTAGGACATCGTCGCATGTCTCACTTGTTCTTTCGTAAACTCGAATTACCAATACCATTCATTAAAATGTTAAATAGTATGGGGCTTAAGACTCCTGCTCCTTGGCTCATTATTCTCTGTGCTTGAGGCTGGTCCGTCGAATGTAACTTTGGCTGTCCTTCTTGTGAGATAATCGTCAATCCATCTCAGGAGTCTCCTTGACACCCATACACGCAGGCTCATCCAGGATGCAAATCCTTATTCCGCATCAAAAGCGCCTTTGATACCAACAAACATGGAGTACTTGCCTGTGTCACTGGCTAAATAGTTTTCTATGCAATTAGCTTTAACTAATTGGATAAGTCCTTCCCTCAGTCTATCTTGTATGAGAGGTGATTTAGAATTATCCTTTCAAGTATCTTGTCCAATCCAGATAAGAGACCGACAGGCCTGTAATTACCACGATCTTTAAGTTCCAGTATGCGGACAATTACTGCAAGTTTCCGTTGCCCACTCAAGTATAACTTACACACTCAAGCATATATATATATATATATATATATATATATAATATATATATATATATATATATATATATATATAAATCTAGCAGTAAATCTCCCTCCCAAAACCTCACTCCCCTCAACCAAGACGTCAATAATGATAAAGTTTACGTTATGATAATAAAGTAATTGACGGCTTGGTAGCAATTGGATCAATAAAATCGGCGCCGAGAATAATAGCTGGCATTAGCGAAGAAATTATCCAAGCAGCGGGGAGGTCCGCTCTCTCTTTTGTGTGGGTGTAGAGCCTGGCTGGGTGTGTGCAGGCTCCTGGCGGGGTGTAGACCCTGGCTGGGTGTGTGCTAGGCTCCCTGGCGGGGTGTAGAGCCTGGCTGGTGTGGGCTAGGCTCCCTGGCGGGTGTAGAGCCTGGCTGGGTGTGTGCTAGGCTCCCTGGCGGGTGTAGAGCCTGGCTGGGTGTGGGCTAGGCTCCCTGGCGGGGTGTAGAGCCTGGCTGGGTGTGGGCTAGGCTCCCTGGCGGGTGTAGAGCCTGGCTGGGTGTGGGCTAGGCTCCCTGGCGGGGTGTAGAGCCTGGCTGGGTGTGGGCTAGGCTCCCTGGCGGGGTGTAGAGCCTGGCTGGGTGTGGGCTAGGCTCCCTGGCGGGTGTGGACCCTGGCTGGGTGTGGGCTAGGCTCCCTGGCGGGGTGTGGAGCCTGGCTGGGTGTGGGCTAGGCTCCCTGGCGGGGTGTGGACCCTGGCTGGTGTGGGCTAGGCTCCCTGGCGGGGTGTGGAGCCTGGCTGGGTGTGGGCTAGGCTCCCTGGCGGGGTGTGGACCCTGGCTGGGTGTGGGCTAGGCTCCCTGGCGGGGTGTAGAACCTGGCTGAGTGTGGGCTAGGCTCCCTGGCGGGATGTGGACCCTGGCTGGGTGTGTGCTAGGCTCCCTGGCCGGGTGTAGAACTAGACCAGGTTTCGCGACAAGATAGTGGGAGACTCTAGTTCCCACACTGCCCCACGGTGGGTAAACAGTTACATATCCACTCAACATACAAAAAACTTGTGTATGATAGACATTAATGTGTCATATTGGCTCCCGTTATACACAAGCGAGGCCAGTATACTAGCTCATTATACCCATATTTAACACCAGGGGGGAACCTGCCAGGCGAGTCTAGTTGTGCTCTAAAATAGCTGGCGAGAGCAGGAAAATGTTCAGGCGATTCTTTACACGCATCAAATCATCTTGATTGGAGTCGAAAACAAATGATTATGGTGTAATTATAAGGGATTAATTACTGGAATCACAAGGGATTAATTGTTGTTAACTCTCACGACTCTTGAAGTAAATTTTGGTCATTGGATGTTGCAGAGCTGGCAAGGCTTGTAGTGTGGTCCTCACACTCAATATTCCGCACACGAAAGTCTGTCAATTTTGTTTGTTAACACATGTAGGGACATTTACATTTGTGCAGCTGCCCTGGACTATATGAAGGGGAGTACAGTAGGTCACAAAGCTAGCTACGTGATGCTGGAAATCCCCATCACACAGGATGGTTAGTCATACAGAGGCACGTGATCAGTAGTCTGCACTGGCAGACTCTGGGTGCATTATGAGGATATCATCGTCAACACGAGAGTGAATAAGATAGCACTGATACTAAAAGTCCTGGGCGAATGTGTGCGCGCGCACGCGTCTGTGTATACGACCTCTACTATTGACCTCTTCTAGATTCTCTTCTCACCCCCCCTTCTCTCATCCCCTTCATCCTATCCTCCCCTTCGCCCCCCTCCTCCCCTTCCCCCTCTCTCTCTCTCCCCTCCCTCCCTCTCCTTTGTCCCCCTCGGCGAGGGCGTCTTCTTGACTGTTCTCGACAAGAATGAATAAGAAATGAAGAGGTTGACTGTATACCTGTGATATAGGAGTGACAGTGGGACGGCTGCCTGGAGGGGCAGGTGAAGCTCTTGTGTTGTGTTAGTGTGTTGTGGTGAGTGTTGTGTTGTGTGTTGTGGTGAGTGTTGTGTTGTGGTGAGTGTTGTGTTGTGTGTTGTGGTGAGTGTTGTGTGTTGTGGTGAGTGTTGTGTTATTGTGTTGTGGTGAGTGTTGTGTTGTGTGTTGTGGTGAGTGTTGTGTTGTGGTGAGTGTTGTGTTAGTGTGTTGTGGTGAGTGTTGTGTTAGTGTACTCACCTAGGTGTGCTTGCAAGGCGCTGAGCTTCGGTTCTTTGGTCCCGCCTTTCAACTGTCAGTCAACTGGTGTATTGGTTCCTGAGCCTACTGGGCTCTATCATATCTACATTTGAAACTGTGTATGGAGTCAGCCTCCACCACATCACTGCCTAATGCAGTCCATTCGTCAACTACTCATACAAAATATTCTTGTCTTTGTGACTCATTTCGGTACAAAGTTTCCACATTTGTCCTCTTGTGCGACACCTGCTAAACAACTACCCTGACATATCTAAAATATATCTTTATCTACCTGCCTGGGGAGGCCTGGTAGATCTAGGCCTCCCCAGGCTTAGAGTAGGCCTAGGCGATGACCGGGCCGCGGGGACGCTAAGTCCCGAAACCATCACACGGTAACCATATCTAAATCAAGACATCTTTAGATATGTCTTTATCTGACATATCTAAATATGCATTTATCTACCCTGTCAATTCCTCTGAGAATTTTGTAGGTGGTGATCATGTCTCGCCCAACTCTTCTCTAATGGCTTAGTGCTTTCTCCTGATAATTACTGTACCTTACCTTCCGTCTTCCAGTCACGTGAGGTTTAATTCCTGTAGCCTTTCATTGTACCTGTCTCATACCTCTCAGCTCTGGGACTAGTCGCAGTCTGGTGGCATGCCTCTGAACACTCTCAAACTTCGTTTTGTGTTTGACTAGACACGGGCTTCATGCTGGAGTCCCGTATTCCAGGATTAAGCTGCATGTGTGGCATGTTCTGAATGAAAGCAGTTCTAATGTTGGCCAGCCTCGCATGTGCCGCTGATGACATCCTTTTGTTATGGGCTTCAGGGCGAGATATCCTTACGTATGAATCACAGCCTGGTTGATCAGGTATTTTTTTTGGAAGTGTTTGTCGAGTTCTCTCATGAACACTGTGAGGGGTCGGCCAGTTAAGTCCCTTATGTGTAGCGGGAGAATGTTGAAAAGTCTTGGCCCTCTGATAATCCCTTGGCTTTTCAACGGGGTTATTCTGCACATCCTGCCATGCCTCCTGGTCTCATGTGATGCAACCTGTGTTCAGATTTGGAACCTTGAAATGGTGGACTTTTCTGGTACCAAATTTGTGTTGTTAGCAAAGACGAAATAAACGAAGCTGTTGCACAGTGGTCTACGTCCTAGGCTTACCATCGTCGTACTTGGGTTCAATCCCCGGCCAGGACAGAAACGTTTGGGCTCGTTTCCCTTCACCTGATGCTCATGTTTATCTAGCAGTAAAATTGGTACCCCGCGAGTTAGGCCAGCCTTGTGGGGTTGCATCACGGGGAAGGTCAGTAGACGGCCTAGAGAGGACCTCCCTAAGCCGGATGATTGAAGATTAAGAAGATTAAGAAGATTAAGCCACCCAGGAGGAGGCACGGGCATGAATAGCCCGTAATTGCTAAGCCAGATCACTTCCATCCTCGCCCCAACAGCGGCAATTATTCAACGATGAAAGTTACATGTTGGATAGTCTTAGATTTGTTTTTTATTTATGGGAGGGAGGAGGGGGAACTTTAAATGATTAGGAAAAGAGAACGCCAAGTCCGATAGGCTATTTAGCACCGTCTGTGTCACAGGATAACTAAAATGTGTTAAATATCGGTCAGGAGGCAAAATCTGGAAGAAAAGAAAGACGAGCAATGTCACGTGACTGTTGTTATCACTGACTGTACAGGTGACTGTTGTTATCACTGACTGTACAGGTGATTGTTGTTATCACTGACTGTACAGGTGACTGTTGTTATCACTGACTGTACAGGTGACTGTTGCTATCACTGACTGTACAGGTGATTGTTGTTATCACTGACTGTACAGGTGACTGTTGTTATCACTGACTGTACAGGTGACTGTTGCTATCACTGACTGTACAGGTGACTGTTGCTATCACTGACTGTACAGGTGACTTGCTATCACTGACTGTACAGGTGACTGTTGCTATCACTGACTGTACAGGTGACTGTTGCTATCACTGACTGTACAGGTGACTTGCTATCACTGACTGTACAGGTGACTTGCTATCACTGACTGTACAGGTGTCTTGCTATCACTGACTGTACAGGTGACTTGCTATCACTGACTGTACAGGTGACTGTTGCTATCACTGTCTGTACAGGTGACTGTTGCTATCACTGACTGTCCACGTGACTGTTGTTATCACAGACCCGCTAGGGCGCCTCATAATCACAAAAGTGTTCAAAACGAGTCGACAATATAGTCAAGATTTATTTATATCGCTTCCAGAACATATGTGAACTTGCATTTAAATATTTTACGCCTTATNCGCCTCCGTCTTGAAGGGTGTGTAGCGGCGTGTGCTCGCGCAAGGCATCAATTTACCACCCCAAGACGACAGCAACACGCGTGCACGCCTGCGGTAAGTCAGCGGTATCTTGGTAACACACTCGCCACCACAGCCTTACCGAGTCCACCAGCAGGCCAGACTCGAGGTTCTCGCCAAGACCCGCGGCAAAACCACTCAGTCCACCTCTCTTTGATTCAGTTTTCGCATCCAGGTCCGTGGTCCGTGGTCCGTAGAGCGAGGTCTCTGGCCTCAACACCCAGGTCATACTGCCAACGAAGTCCTCTGCCAGCCGAGGCAGATCACACAGTTGAGTTATGAGAACCGTTCATGTCTGACCCCCAGACTTCCTACAGAGCTGCTCACCGGCATTTCTCTCGTTTCTACCTCGAGACACGGTGTGTGGGCCGAATGCTGACCTGGCTCAGTGTACGCTGACCTGGCTCAGTGTACGCTGACCTGCCTCAGTGTACGCTGACCTGCCTCAGTGTACGCTGACCTGGCTTAATATACGCTGACCTGCCTTACTGTACGCTGACCTGGCTTAATGTACGCTGACCTGCCTCATCTTATATTTACTTGATAGTTTCCATCTACAATCCCTCGTTAATCACTGTAAACACTGCCTCTCCACATGGTATGTATGTGTGTGTGTGTGTGTGTGTGTGTGTGTGTGTGTGAGTGTTGTTGTAGAGGCCAGGAAGGAATGCCGCCACAACACACACGAGCGTGAACCACTCGAGACCACCAAGAAGAAGGCAATAAGAAGCAGGGATTAGTTATTATAACCTCCGCTAAAAGATTCCTTCTTTATACAGCATTGAAATCTATGTTTATTTATCATGTGTATTTGTTTTTAAGATTTATGTTGTGGATATTTTTTACTATCGTGAAGTATTATTTAATACAGGGGTATTGAACTGGGGAGGGGGGGGCATGCATGCCACTTGGGGTATGGGTACCAATGCAGTAATAGGGTATTTGACATGATCTCTGAACAGTTAGCAAAAAGTTACTTAATTCTAATCTAACACCATCACCGTCAATAACTGTACCTCTTCTCGGTATTTTGAGTCCACAAAAACAGCAAAAATATCACTAGATGTAGATTTTTTTTAGATCTAGCTTTTCTATTTGTGATTTACCATACTTAACAAATAAATGATAAGCTCTTCATATTTTCTTTCAGGAGGTCTGTTTCTAGGTAGCCATATGTATAGTAAACCCCAGCTATTAAAGGTTTGAAGTCATATTGGTACCTATTAGGGCCAGTATGCCCTCATACTGGTGGTATGGTGATGGTCTCAACAGGCTGGGGATAGGGGGAGATAATGGGGTAACCCTTTGGGTGTCTGTAATCGTGAAAAAGGTTAAGAACCGCTGGAATACATTCTCAATATTTAAGTCCATATTTCTTCTTGGTCACTATTATTTTATCCTCCTTCACTCCTCTTCTTCTTCCCTCCCTCCCTTCTTCTCTACTTCCCTCCCTTCCCCCTCCGTCCCTTCTTCCCTCCCACCGCACCATGGTCTTCACCTCCCGGCTTCCCAGAGGGGGGTGCCTCTTTTCTGACCCAATGTTGCGGTGTGTCGTCTGTATGGGCCCCCAGCGGGGTACATCTGTCGTGTGTGGCCCGTGTGTGTGGCCCCCAGCGGTGTGGCCCCCAGCGGTGTGGCCCCCAGCGGTGTGGCCCCCAGCTGTGTGGTTTGTGACAGAGTTCTAGTGACACACCTCCCAGCAGGTATCCTCACTTGGCCTGGTTCCCATGCGGGTAGCCCCCTTACCCCATCACCTCCTTCCCTCCCCATCACCTTCCTCTAAACCTGTCTTGGTGTATGGGTGTGGTTGGCAGGTGATGGGAGGAGGAGGGTGGCCTTGGAGGTGTGGCCTGTCTCACCTGCAATACAGTACATCATCATACAGTAGTATACAATAATCTATTAAGTGAAGTAATATTATCCGTAAGTGGAGGTAAGTGGTTTGTTATAATACATTTCGATGTATCACCATTTAGAAGCACGAGATAATAGTGGCGGTGGATATCAGATTTTGTAGTGTGTGTGTGTATTCACTTAGTTGTATTCACTTAGTTGTATTTTACGGGGGTTGAGCTTTGCTCTTTCGGCCCGCCTATCAACTGTTTACTAACTACACTAACTATTTTTTTTTCCACACCACACACACACCCCAGGAAGCAGCCCGTGACAGCTGACTTACTCCCAGGTACCTATTTACTGCTAGGTAACAGGGGCATTCAGGGTGAAAGAAACTTTGCCCATTTGTTTCTGCCGGGTGCGGGAATCGAACCCGCGCCACAGAATTACAAGCCCTGCACGCTATCCACCAGGCTACCTGGCCCTGTGTGTGTGTGTGTGTGTGTGTGTGTGTGTGTGTGTGTGTGTGTGTGTGTGTTTACTGTTTGTGGCTGCAGGATCGAGCTATTAGCTCTTGGACCCCGCCTTTTTAACCGATCTCTTTTTTCCCCTCTCTACTACGTCTGCTGCATATATTTCTCTCTCTCACACACACACACACACACACACACACACACACACACACACACACACACACACACACACACACACACACACACACACACACACACAGGCTGGAGTGAAAGGGAAGGTACTCCGTTGGATAAAGGAGTACCTAAGCAACAGGAGACAAAGAGTCAGTGTGAGGGTGAGGTCTCAGATTGGCGAGACGTTACAAGTGGAGTCCCGCAGGGGTCAGTCCTTGGACCTATACTGTTTCTGATATATGTAAATGATCTCCCAGAGGGTATAGAATCGTTTCTCTCAATGTTTGCCGATGATGCAAAAATTATGAGGAGGATTGAAACCGAGGACGATAGTAGGAGGCTACAAGATGACCTAGACAGACTGAGTGAATGGTCCAACAAATGACTGTTGAAGTTCAACCCGAGTAAATGCAAAGTAATGAAACTAGGCAGTGGAAACAGGAGGCCAGACACAGGATAGAGGATAGGAGATGAAGTACTTAATGAAACGGACAGAGAGAAAGATCTAGGAGTTGATATCACACCAAACCTGTCTCCTGAAGCCCACATAAAAAGAATAACGTTTGCGGCATATGCGAGGCTGGCTAACATCAGAACAGCGTTCAGGAACCTGTGTGAGGAATCATTCAGAATCTTGTACACCACATATGTAAGACCAATCCTGGAGTATGCAGCCCCAGCATGGCGCCCTTACCTTGTCAAGCACAAGACGAAGCTGGAAAAAGTCCAAAGGTATGCCACTAGACTAGTCCCAGAACTAAGAGGCATGAGTTACGAGGAAAGGCTGGGAGAAATGCACCTTACGGCACTGGAAGACAGAAGAATAAGGGGAGACATGATCACAACCTACAAAATCCTCAGGGGAATCGACCGGTAAACAAGGATAAACTATTCACACTGGTTGGACGCGAACAAGGGGACACAGGTGGAAACTGAGTACCCACATGAGCCACAGGGACGTTAGAAGGAACTTTTTCAATGTCAGAGTAGTTAACGGATGGAATGCATTAGGCAGTGATGTGGTGGAGGCTGATTCCATACACAGTTTTAAATGTAGATATGATAGAGCCCAGTAGGCTCAGGAACCTGTACACCTGTTGATTGACAGTTGAGAGGCGGGACCAAAGAGCCAAAGCTCAAACCCCGCAAGCACAAATAGGTGAATACAAATAGATGAGTAGTACACACACACACACACACACTCACACACACACACACCACACACACACACACACACACACACACACACACACACACACACACACACACACACACACACACACACAGGAAACAGCCCGTTGAAGCTGTCTAACTCCCAGGTACCTATTTACTGTCAGGTGAGCACGGGCATCAAGGTGAAAGAAAACTCTGCCCATTTGTTTCCGCTTCCGCCGGGATCGAGCCCGTACCCCGAATCCCGATCACTGTCCCTCAGCCGTTAGGACCCTAACCCCGGTGTGAGCTTTGTATTCACTTGTCTACTTAGTCTAATTTATTCCCGTTATTCCCATTAAGAATTGTTACATTATGTGCACACAAATAATATTCTCTCTCTCTCTCTCTCTCTCTCTCTCTCTCTCTCTCTCTCTCTCTCTCTATCTCTCTCTCTCTCTCTCTCTCTCTCTCTCTCTCCTCTCTCTCTCTCAGCACATTAGTGCAGTCAATCAGGCAAGCCTCTAACTATCAGCTAATCTTCATTATTTTAATGTATTTTCTTTATCATGTTAATTAAACCGCTGCATAAATGTCTTGAGGTTAAAACGTAATGAGTGTGTGCCGGGTCGCCGGCCGCCATGAGGCCCNCCTGTTTGTGTGTGTGTGTGTGTGTGTGTGTGTGTACTCACCTATTTGTACTCACCTATTTGTGCTTGCGGGGGTTGAGCTTTGGCTCTTTGGTCCCGCCTCTCAACTGTCAATCAACTGGTGTACAGATTCCTGAGCCTACTGGGCTCTATCATATCTACACTTGAAACTGTGTATGGAGTCAGCCTCCACCACATCACTGCCTAATGCATTCCATCCGTTAACTACTCTGACACTGAAAAAGTTCCTTCTAACGTCTCTGTGGCTCATGTGGGTACTCAGTTTCCACCTGTGTCCCCTTGTTCGCGTCCCCCCAGTGTTGAATAGTTTGTCCTTGTCTACCCGGTCGATTCCTCTGAGGATTTTGTAGGTTGTGATCATATCTCCCCTTACTCTTCTGTCTTCCAGTGTCGTAAGGTGCATTTCCCGCAGCCTTTCCTCGTAACTCATGCCTCTTAGTTCTGGGACTAGTCTAGTGGCATACCTTTGGACTTTTTCCAGCTTCGTCTTGTGCTTGACAAGGTACGGGCTCCATGCTGGGGCTGCATACTCCAGGATTGGTCTTACATATGTGGTGTACAAGATTCTGAATGATTCCTTACACAGGTTCCTGAACGCTGTTCTGATGTTAGCCAGCCTCGCATATGCCGCAGATGTTATCCTTTTTATGTGGGCTTCAGGAGACAGGTTTGGTGTGATATCAACTCCTAGATCTTTCTCTCTGTCCGTTTCATTAAGTACTTCATCTCCTATTCTGTATCCTGTGTCTGGCCTCCTGTTTCCACTGCCTAGTTTCATTACTTTGCATTTACTCGGGTTGAACTTCAACAGCCATTTGTTGGACCATTCACTCAGTCTGTCTAGGTCGTCTTGTAGCCTCCTACTATCGTCCTCAGTTTCAATCCTCCTCATAATTTTTGCATCATCGGCAAACATTGAGAGAAACGATTCTATACCCTCTGGGAGATCATTTACATATATCAGAAACAGTATAGGTCCAAGGACTGACCCCTGCGGGACTCCACTCGTAACGTCTCGCCAATCTGAGACCTCACCCCTCACACTGACTCTTTGTCTCCTGTTGGTTAGGTACTCCTGTATCCAACGGAGTACCTTCCCTTTCACTCCAGCCTGCATCTCCAGCTTTTTCACTAGCCTCTTGTGTGGCACTGTATCAAAGGCTTTCTGACAATCCAAAAATATGCAGTCTGCCCACCCTTCTCTTTCTTGCCTTATTTTTGTTGCCTGGTCGTAGAATTCAAGTAACCCTGTGAGGCAGGACCTGCCATCCCTGAACCCATGTTGATGCTGTGTTACAAAGTTCCTTCGCTCCAGGTGTTCCACTAGCTTTCTTCGCACAATCTTCTCCATCAGCTTGCATGGTATGCAGGTTAGGGACACTGGCCTGTAATTCAGTGCCTCCTGTCTATCCCCTTTCTTGTATATCGGGACTACATTAGCTGCTTTCCAAATTTCTGGCAGTTCCCCTGTTGCCAGAGATTTGTTATACACTATGGAGAGTGGTAGGCACAGTTCTTCTGCTCCTTCCTTAAGTATCCAAGGAGAGATTCCATCTGGGCCTATAGCCTTTGTCACATCCAACTCTAGTAAACACTTTCTTACTTCCCCGCTTGTAATCTCAAACTCTTCCAGTGGTTCCTGGTTAGCTATCCCCTCTCCTAACTCTGGGATTTCTCCTTGTTCTAGGGTGAAGACCTCTTGGAATTTCTTATTCAGTTCCTCACATACTTCCTTGTCGCTTGTAGTGAATCCTTCTGCCCCTATCCTTAATTTCATAACCTGTTCCTTTACTGTTGTTTTTCTCCTGATGTGGCTATGCAGCAATTTAGGCTGAGTCTTTGCCTTGCTTGCGATGTCGTTTTCGTATTGTCTTTCCGCCTCTCTTCTCATCCTGACATATTCATTCCTGGCAATCTGGTATCTTTCTCTGCTCTCCAGTGTCCTGTTATTCCTATAGTTTCTCCATGCCCTTTTACTTTGTTGCTTAGCTAGCCTACATCTCTGATTAAACCATGGGTTTCTCATCTTCATTTCACTGTTTTCCTTTTGGGCTGGGACAAACTTGTTTGCTGCTTCCTTGCACTTTTGCGTGATGTAGTCCATCATATCTTGGGCCGTCTTTTCCCTGAGCTCTGTTTCCCATGCTATGTCTGTTAGGAATTTTCTTATCTCCTCATAGTTTCCCTTTCGGTATGCTAACCTTTTGGTTTCAGTATCTCTCCTCGAGTTCAATAACCCTTCTTCAATCAGGTATTCAAACTCCAATACACTGTGGTCGCTCATCCCTACTGGGGCCTCAAAACCGATTTCTCTTATGTCAGAGTCGTTCAGGGTGAAGACCAGGTCGAGTCTCGCTGGTTCGTCATTTCCTCTCATCCTTGTGGGTTCTCTGACATGCTGGGTTAAGAAGTTTCTAGTCACCACCTCCAGTAGTTTGGCTCTCCACGTATCCTCGCTGCCATGCGGTTCCTTGTTCTCCCAATCAATTCTTCCGTGATTGAAGTCCCCCATGATGAGCAGGTGGGATCTATTTCTACAGGCAGCAGAGGCTGCCCTCTCAATTATAGTGTTAACTGCCATGTTGTTGTTTTCATACTCTTGACTGGGTCTTCTGTCATTTGGTGGAGGGTTATATATTACTGCTACTACTATTCTTGGTCCTCCCATTGTCATGGTGCCTGCTATGTAGTCTCTGAAACCCTCACAGCCCGGGATAGCCATCTCCTTAAAACTCCATTCCTTTCTCATGAGTAGGGCCACTCCGCCTCCTCCCCTACCTTCCCTCTCTTTCCTTATTACTGTGTACTCCTGGGGAAACACAGCATTCGTTATGATTCCAGAGAGTTTTGTCTCAGTGAGTCCGATTACATCTGGGTGTGTGTGTGTGTGTGTGTGTGTGTGTGTGTGTGTGTGTGTGTGTGTGTGTGTGTGTGTGTGTGTGTGTGTGTGTGTGTGTGTGTTGGTACCACTGCGTGCCGGTCCAGACGCCAGAGGGCTGACTGGGTAAATCACAGGCATTGTGGCCAGAATTGCACATCCTTGTTATTGCATTTCGCCAGTTACATGCTTGACCAACCCTGGGCTTGCAAGCACCTGCTGCTGGCCCCATTCTCTCAAGTGGCACTGGTGCCAAAAGCCAGTTATGACCACCAGTTAGACCTACGTTTTAACAAGCCAGTTACCTGCAGCAATATTGACATGTTTCAGGATCAGTAGTTATAATTGACCAGCTGTGAGGACGGGTTTGATACAGCAGTTAAAAGGACAGGCAGCAAGTAGCAGTTAAAGTGACAGGTAGCAAGCAGCAGTTAAAGTGACAGGCAGCAAGCAGCAGTTAAAGGGACAGGCAGCAAGCAGCAGTTAAAGTGACAGGCAGCAAGCAGCAGTTAAAGGGACAGGCAGCAAGTAGCAGTTAAAGGGACAGGCAGCAAGCAGCAGTTAAAGGGACAGGCAGCAAGCAGTAGTTAAAGTGACAGGCAGCAAGCAGCAGTTAAAGGGACAGGCAGCAAGTAGCAGTTAAAGTGACAGGCAGCAAGCAGCAGTTAAAGGGACAGACAGCAAGCAGCAGTTAAAGGGACAGGCAGCAAGCAGCAGTTAAAGGGACAGGCAGCAAGCAGCAGTTAAAGTGACAGGCAGCAAGCAGCAGTTAAAGGGACAGGCAGCAAGTAGCAGTTAAAGGGACAGGCAGCAAGCAGCAGTTAAAGGGACAGACAGCAAGCAGCAGTTAAAGGGACAGACAGCAAGCAGCAGTTAAAGGGACAGGCAGCAAGCAGCAGTTAAAGGGACAGGCAGCAAGCAGCAGTTAAAGTGACAGGCAGCAAGCAGCAGTTAAAGGGACAGACAGCAAGCAGCAGTTAAAGGGACAGACAGCAAGCAGCAGTTAAAGGGACAGGCAGCAAGCAGCAGTTAAAGGGACAGACAGCAAGCAGCAGTTAAAGGGACAGGCAGCAAGCAGCAGTTAAAGAGACAGGCAGCAAGCAGCAGTTAAAGGGACAGGCAGCAGGCAGCAGTTAAAGGGACAGGCAGCAAGTAGCAGTTAAAGGGACAGGCAGCAAGCAGCAGTTAAAGGGACAGGCAGCAAGCAGCAGTTAAAGTGACAGGCAGCAAGCAGCAGTTAAAGGGACAGGCAGCAAGCAGCAGTTAAAGGGACAGGCAGCAAGCAGCAGTTAAAGAGACAGGCAGCAAGCAGCAGTTAAAGGGACAGGCAGCAAGCAGTAGTTAAAGGGACAGGCAGCAAGCAGCAGTTAAAGTGACAGGCAGCAAGCAGCAGTTAAAGGGACAGGCAGCAAGCAGCAGTTAAAGGGACAGACAGCAAGCAGCAGTTAAAGGGACAGGCAGCAAGTAGCAGTTAAAGGGACAGGCAGCAAGCAGCAGTTAAAGGGACAGACAGCAAGCAGCAGTTAAAGGGACAGGCAGCAAGCAGCAGTTAAAGAGACAGGCAGCAAGCAGCAGTTAAAGGGACAGGCAGCAAGCAGCAGTTAAAGGGACAGACAGCAAGCAGCAGTTAAAGGGACAGGCAGCAAGTAGCAGTTAAAGGGACAGGCAGCAAGGAACAGTTAAAGGGACAGACAGCAAGCAGCAGTTAAAGGGACAGGCAGCAAGCAGCAGTTAAAGAGACAGGCAGCAAGCAGCAGTTAAAGGGACAGGCAGCAAGCAGTAGTTAAAGGGACAGGCAGTAAGCAGCAGTTAAAGGGACAGGCAGCAAGCAGTAGTTAAAGGGACAGACAGCAAGTAGCAGTTAAAGAGACAGGCAGCAAGCAGCAGTTAAAGGGACAGACAGCAAGCAGTAGTTAAAGAGACAGGCAGCAAGCAGCAGTTAAAGAGACAGGTAGCAAGCAGTAGTTAAAGGGACAGACAGCAAGCAGCAGTTAAAGAGACAGGCAGCAAGCAGCAGTTAAAGTGACAGGCAGCAAGCAGCAGTTAAAGGGACAGGCAGCAAGCAGCAGTTAAAGGGACAGGCAGCAAGCAGCAGTTAAAGTGACAGGCAGCAAGCAGCAGTTAAAGGGACAGGCAGCAAGCAGCAGTTAAAGGGACAGACAGCAAGCAGCAGTTAAAGGGACAGGCAGCAAGTAGCAGTTAAAGGGACAGGCAGCAAGCAACAGTTAAAGGGACAGACAGCAAGCAGCAGTTAAAGAGACAGGCAGCAAGCAGCAGTTAAAGGGACAGACAGCAAGCAGCAGTTAAAGGGACAGGCAGCAAGCAGCAGTTAAAGGGACAGACAGCAAGCAGCAGTTAAAGGGACAGGCAGCAAGCAGTAGTTAAAGGGACAGGCAACAAGCAGCACTTAAAGGGACAGGCAGCAAGCAGCAGTTAAAGGGACAGACAGCAAGCAGCAGTTAAAGGGACAGGCAGCAAGCAGTAGTTAAAGGGACAGGCAACAAGCAGCACTTAAAGGGACAGGCAGCAAGTACGTCTCACGCATCAGTGACTGATGAAAATATGGAGTAGGACGATCACCGCCTAACTGCACTATTTGCTGGTTTGAGGACAATTTGACAGTCTTTAGAGGTCATTCGTTTGTTCTTGTTCATTTCTCCTACTTTACAGACTCTGCTATGTCGCCCTTGGCCACTTTCGTCCACTTAAACTGTCGTAAACCAGACTCACGGAACAAGGCGATGGTTCGAGCCGGGTCTGTGAGGCTTTCTAAACGCTGCCAGACTTTCACCAGCTGCTCTTGAGAACGCCAGCCCGTCCTCATCAACTAAGACCAAATGCTCGTTACTCCAGCCACCAAACACTCGCCTCACTAGCGATGACGTTGGAAAACTTTTCAGTGCCTCGTTAACGACCTCTGTTCGAACCACGAGGCTGTAAATGCTTCACCTCACGTAATTTAACACAAATAATCGTCAACAGACCCTAAACAGCAAACCTAACCTTACGCCTAACTATACAGTAAACTTGTATACATAATATTAATTTATGTCTGAGCAAACCAATTTTTTTTAATACGTAATACATTAAAATTGATAAATGTGTGTGTGTGTTGGATGGTCGCCGCTTTAACGAGCTTGGCCTGAGGATAGATTGAGAATGCTTGGGAGTCTAATATGGCAATTTGTATACAAGGATAATAAACTTTTGTATCTAGGAAATTATGAGATATTGAGGCCATACAATGGGATCGAACCTGTGTCCCTAGACACGCCAGGCACCATCCATCCCATCGCAATGCCTTAATACCTTCTCATAGATACAGCTCGTTCTTGTGATTAAATTGAGTTTTTGTAGTATATTTTATACAGCCTCAATATACAACACATGTTGTAAAATATACAACACAACACAAAATATATATATATAAAGGATAACAAACTGAAGGTCAGAGGAACAGCTATACACCCCTTTGTCCTGGCCACCTGATTGTTAGAGGTCACTGGGGGGGGGGGGTCTTCTCTCATCCCTCCCTTCCCCTCTCCCTCCCTCTCTCTCTCTCTCCCCTCTTCCCCCTCCTCCCTCCGTAACCAGGTGACCAGCCCTGCGGGTCAGGCAGACAGAGGCAGCTGACAGTAATGTCCACAAATAAATTCTCTCGTAAATAATCGCCAGTCCTGAGGGCGAGTAAGAGGACCTGCAGTTATGTGGAGCTTGTTAATGCAGGTATGGAGCCAGGTGTGGAACCAGGTGTGGCGGGCAGGTATGGAGCCAGGTGTGGCGGAAGGTATGGGGACAAGTCTTCTCGGGGTGTCTTGGGTGAGATTCTAATTCCGGGTATAAAAAATGTCTGACTACAAAGATTACAAGACGAATGTCTTGCACCCCCAATCCCCCACCCCCCCACCTTCCCCACACTCCCCCACCTTCCCCACACTCCCCCACCCCCTCCCATTGTATTGCGGAGTCCCTCAGCCCCATAGTGTAGTGTGACCTCGAGACACTGGTCCTACACTCTGCTGTTCTCTTGCGTCGTGTCTCTCCACGCCAATAGCGGCTCGAGTCGTGCGCCGGTGTTAGCGAGACGCCCGCGGCCGGTCAGCAGGACGCCCGCGGCCGGTCAGTAGGATGCCCGCGGCCGGTCAGCAGGACGCCCGCGGCCGGTCAGTAGGACGCCCGCGGCCGGTCAGCAGGACGTGACCAGTCAACATGTATTTACTGTCTTTTTACTAACTCTTGTCTTTCCGTCTCCTAAAAAATACTATTATAGTCTACCATTGGCGTGTGGGCGGTTCCCCAGGGGGAGGAGCCTGCTAGGGTGAAATAAAAAAATTGAATAGTTACCCGTTTGCTTCGAGAACGGGGGTAGGACGCGAGGAAACCATTTTTCTCATATTGCTATGAGAAAAATATTGTTTTACAATTTGTTTTTCAAATTATTTAGGTGTAGTCACACACACACACAAAATGAGACATTGTCTTTTATAGATTGCCAACTGTAGTAGAGCTGTTGTCTTAGGTGCATGCTCTTACTGTCCAAACCCGCCATCCTCATTCCCACCCTCAGTCGAACTTGTCCAATACCATCTGAATATTGAAAATATCTTTACCCCTGAAACAAAGTATTTTCTGCATATATGATTAGAGTTACCCTGTGTGAGTGTCTCTCGGGGACTATGGTATTCATTATTGCATTAATCAAGGTGGGGCTTCTCCCTCCCACTTGAGGTGTGTCAAGTTTACAAGATCTTAGAGCTGACGCACATCTGTGAAGCCATTCTTGAGACTGACTTCCCTGAAGGTAATCATCAACCCAGCGTGAAAACCGTGCTTTAACGCCCAAACAAGTTAGTTCATATAAAATAACTTATTTGTTCACTTTATCAAAGGCGCCTTAAGGATATTAAACTCTCGGTAGTTCTCTTTATTAGATGCACGTTTAATAATTTGGTTAATGCTAATTTTGCCTCTGAGGAATCTGAACAAATTACTGGACAGCTGATCTCTTACCAGGTATTAAAGTCTGTTTGAAATTATCGTCTCCGTCAGTCAGAAACACGAGGTTAAGGACACAGTTCGGTACTCTCCATTGGCTTGTAAGTGGGAGAGGAGTTGCCACCCCACCTCAACTTTCCTCAGGGCTCCGCTTTTCAAGTGCGTGGCCAGTTACACCCGGGGAGGGAAACGAGGGAAAGACAACATTAACAACTTAGAGGCGTGACTAAATAGGGTGAGAGAGTTGTATCGTTAATGGACGTGGGATTCAGTGTGGCGCTATAGCGAGGGGGGAAAGGTGGCCCCCCTTCTTTACCTGCAAGTCTCTCCATCTTTTTCTCAAATGTTATCTCTTATTTTGGTTAGGTTAGGTTAGGTTAGGATATTGCAGGATATGACAGGTTCGCTTAGGCCGGGGAGGTTGGGTTGGATTAGTTTGGGTTGAGTTTACTTAAAGAATAGCGACGACGAAGAGTGGCGAACACCTTCTCAGGTCTTGGAGCCAACAGCATCAGGCAGGTCAAAGTTTTCAAGTTACAGCCACGCTCCTGTACCAGGTAAGTCCACTACGGGCTCACCATAGCCCGTGCTATGTGGAACGTTTTTGTTCCCAGTAACTGAATCTTAAACAACAACAACAGGTCAAACTTGTGATGGTAAGAAGGGTTCACTGGTGTAAAAGGCATGGTCCGGGACCTAGCAGAGGTCCCGGACCATGCCTGGGTACCGAGACCCCCTTCTCCTGGTGCCCTGGTTAACACGGCAGGGAGTCACCCAGTATTTTTCTTTATGAGATATATACAAGAGTTGTTACATTCTTGTACAGCCACTAGTACGCGTAGCGTTTCGGGCAGGTCCCTGGAATACGATCCCCGCCGCGAAGAATCGTTGTTACAACCAAGTACCCATTTTACTGTTGAGTTAAACAGAGGCTACAGTTAAGGATTTGCGCCCAGTAAATGCTCCCCGGCCAGGATACGAACCCATGACAAAGCGCTCGCGGAACGCCAGGCGAGTGTCTTACCACTACACCACGGAGACGTAAACTTACGCAACCACTTGCGAAACCTGTGCATCTTCCCTTAATTATGACGCTTTTGTTTACATTTATTAAATAGTTTGTTAGTCTTTCCCCAAACTGTTGCCCGAGTGGCCCCTCAGGCATCTCTCACCAGCATCCACTTATCTCAGCCACCAACCCTGCCAATGGAGAACTTCCACAATTTCTTTCCAACCTTTTTGCGTTCACCACAACCTCCCCACTTCCACCACCCCCCCCCCTACCGTTCCCCACAGTCACCCCCTCCCCACTCTTCCCCCTTCCCCCATTTCCAGGAGGTTCTCATTTCCAGGTATTCTCCCCTATATTTCTCTCCTACCACCTCCCTTCCTTCCCCCCCCCCTCCCTACCGTGCCCCTCAACACCCCCTACACCCAGCCACAGGGACAACGTCATGTCGTGCCTGTAACTGTGGCAACAACTCGTAAAAGAATATAAATTGCCTGTAATGGATCTGTCTACTCCTACCGAGTGTAATGGGCCACCCTGCAAGTAATGGGCCACCCCTCAAGTCATGGGCCACCCCGCTTCTAATGGGGTCACCCCTGCTAGTAACGGACCACCCCGCAGGTAACGAACCCCCTCCCCCCCTCTCCTCTCGCTGGTAACGGGCCGCCCTGCTGGTAATAGGTCAGCCTACGTTACAAACCTAGGTTAAACATGTGGAATAATAATAATTCCACAATATGTGTTGACACCACTCTTTTGTTCAAGTTAATGTTAAGGTTATTGAGACAATAACATACACGCCTGAAGGGTGTGGAGCAGCTTAATCCACCTTACCTTGAGGTTACCTTGAGGTGCTTCCGGGGCTTAGCGTCCCCGCGGCCCGGTCGTCGACCAGGCCTCCAACAGACCTTACTCTTACAGGTCCCTCAAGACACACACAACTCATTCTTCGAGTTACTTTATTTCACAAGCTCCAATTATTCACTCTCGCCAAACGCTCTTGATATTTACGGAACGTCGGTGGACTACGGAACCGCTTTTGTGATGTGATGTTCCGCTGTCGTGGGCCAGGAGAAGCCTGTTTGGCTTAGCGACGTCTCGTCCTTTATCCTTCTCTCTCCTAGGCCAGTTACTGACCTTCCTCAGGAGGCAACGCACAGTAGTTGTCAAACTCCCTGCTACCTATTTTACTGCTAGGTGAGTAGAGAAATTAGGTGGAGGGAAACGTGACCAATCCGTTGCTCTCCTGCCCAGTGATTGAAAACGCACGCGCACACACGCACGCACGCACGCATGCACGCGCACACACACACACACACATGTGCGTGGGGCCTCGTAGTCTGGTGGATAGCGAGCAGGACTCGTAATTCTGTGGCGCGGGTTCGATTCCCGCACGAGGCAGAAACAAATGGGCAAAGTTTCTTTCACCCTGAATGCCTCTGTTACCTACCAGTAAATAGGTACCTGGGAGTTAGTCAGCTGTCACAGGCTGCTTCCTGGTGTGTGTATGTGTGTGTGTGTGGTGTGGAAAAAAAATAGTAGTAAACACTTGATTGACAGTTGAGAGGCGGACCGAAAGAGCAAAACTCAACCCCCGCAAACACAACTAGGTGAAAGCAACTAGGTGACACACACACACACATACACACACACACACACACACACACACACACACACACACACACACACACACACACACACACACAACACACACACACACACACACACACACACACACTTACCTCAGTTGAGAGGCGGGACCACAGTTGAGAGGCTGGATCAAAGAGCCAGAGCTCAACCCCCGCAAGCACAAATAGGTGAGCACATACACACAAATAGTAGGCACAGTAGACACACACAGTAGACAAATGGAATGCATTAGGAAATGATGTGGTGGAGGCTGACTCCATACACAGCTTCAAGTGTAAGGAGATATGATAGATACATATGATAGAGCCCAGTAGGCTCAGGAACCTG